>PVLC010007481.1:0-63156 GCA_004027655.1 Graphiurus murinus | reverse complement strand
CGGTACTGGGGACTGAACTCAGGGGCATTCTACCTCCGAGCTATACCCCCAGCCCTATTTTTTATTCTTTATTTTGAAACCAGGTCTCACTAAGTTTCGGAGTGCCTCACTAGGTAGCTGAGGCTGGTCTCGAACCCGGATCCTCTGGTCTCAGCCTCCCGAATGCTGGGATTACAAGCGTGCGCCACCACGCCCGGCTGTATTGTTTCTCTTTTATGTTTTACTTATATTCTTGATTTAGAGGTTAGAATGTAAAATCTTTTTTTTTTTTAAGAAGTTTTCTTAGTAAAAGCAGAGCTATCCATGTGTTGTAAGACTTTTTATATTTTACAGAATTGCCTAAAAGTCATAGAATTTTACAACCAAAGAAGACTTTGGTGTTTTTGTCCAATTCTTTCAAGAATGGAGATTAAGGTTTCAGTTTCAGGCTGGCAAAGTGATTTTACCCAACATCACACAGCGTGTTCGTGACAGGTCATGAACTTGAGCTAGAGCACAGCTCCTTGTCTAGCATTCTTTCAGGTTGAAAGTATTGAGTACATTTTGGGTTTTGCTTAGAGTTTTTGTTTATTCATTTTCAATCAAGCTATAATTATTAAAACTTTAAGAGCGAGGTGTGGTGGTGCACACTTGTAATCCCGGGACTTGGGAGACTGAGACTGGAGGATCTGGCTACTTAGTGAGGTCCTGTTTCAAAATAAAAAATAAAAATAGGGCTGGGGGTGTAGCTTGGAAGTAGAATGCTCCTGGGTTCAATCCCCAATACCGGGGGGTTGGGGGGAACCTTTAACTATTATTTCATTAGAATATATACACCTACATATGCTTTTCTTTGTCCTTTTTTGGTTTCTTTTTTCTTTGTCACGTATTTTTTTTTCTGTTTTAAAATGAATTATTGTGTATGTTTATAAATCTATTTAATTTCATTTTAATTTGTAAATATGCCATTTTTGCGCATGAAATTTAAAATTTTTTATTTTATAGGCAGCTACACCTCCAAGTCAAGGACGGCCAGATTCTCCCGTGTATGCCAACCTCCAAGAGCTGAAAATATCCCAGTCTGCCCTCCCTCCACTTCCGGGGAGCCCAGCAATTCAGATTAACGGCGAGTGGGAAACTCATAAAGATAGTTCAGGGCGCTGTTACTACTACAACCGAGGAACGCAGGAAAGAACTTGGAAACCACCCCGCTGGACTCGGGACGCCAGCGTGAGCAAAGGCGATTTCCACAGTCCAGGAGAGCAGGAGGTACGGCTAATGAGGGACTCAACCTGTGAGCTGGCCCGTTTTCTCTTTGTTAGTTAAAAACAGAAGAATAGAATAGCTTTCTTTCTTGGTACCAGTTGATAGAAAACGTGAATCTCTAAGATACTAAAAAGTCTTTGCAAGCTTTAGCACGTTAGTGTTAGTTACTTGCTACTCTAACTAGCGGGTGATAGCTAACCTTGTAGTGTGCTTTCTGGTTCTACTACTGGTTGATCATCTACCACCAATGCTTTCCTTAATATATTAGAAAATACTAACTTATTGCATAAGCCAACAGCATTTTTCAGAAAAAGAAGGGAAGAAAATGTATAATGTAACCCAGCCAAACAAATAGAAACAGAATTATTTGACTGATTAAAATAGATACTTTTCTTTAGTGGCTCAGTATGGTATTCAAGCTCCCTTTTTTTCTCTTTTGTCGGTCAGAGATACAAGATCCCCTTTTATTTCTGTTTAAGGGAAGTAACAATAATTCCTTTCTGTAGTTGAAACATTCTGTGCATCTGACAGTTCACTTTCAAATCACTCCTTTCTCTTAGTACAGTACCTCCACTATTTCTCTCTCTCTGGTTTCACCTTCCCTCACATTGGCCAGCTGCATTTTGGAGAACCTTTAGTGGTCCAGTGAGGTGTTTTGGGGCTGTTGAGATGTAGAGGAGGAAACTAGGCAGGATCGCTGGAATGGAGTGAAATCTTGCCTTTCCATAGACTGGAGCCCTGCACCTGCGGGGGACACCTGCTCTTGCAGGAACAGCTACTAAACACAGCTCCAGGAAGGTAGGGGCTGGAGAAATGAGGCAACACTTCCTGCATCTAGCGGAAGCTAAAGCTTTTTGTAGTTAATAACTCCCCTTCTTGTCTTGTTTTTCACTTGGCTGATTATAGCTTGCTTTGGTGGTGACTTGTGTTTTTAGTGTTCAAGAATGAGAGTGGAAATCATGGGAGTTCATGCTTAACTATAGTGAGAAAGTTAGGGAAGTTTTTTGCATTGTGGATCTTGAACAATTTGAGAATAAACCATCCTGTGTATCAATAGTAAAGTAAAATTTTAGAATTTGGGAGACAGAAAAGACTGATATAAAAATTCAAAAGTATGTAAGGGAACACTTCACTTTTTTTTAGCTTTCTGTTTTAGTAAATAGATAAAAATGCTTTGTCTATCAGTGTCTTAGCTTACATTTTCAGTTTCTGTACAAATTGTATAAAAGTAGATATTTCCCGAGTATCTTTAACCTATCTTCTGTAAACTTCTTGAGAAAGGTCACATGTAGGAGGTAAAATTGAGACTGTGTGTATGTGTGTGAGAATGTCCTTGTTCGGCTCTTGTATTTAATACGAGATTGTAGGCCTGGGTATTGGATTCTAGGTTAGAAGTAGCTTTCTTTCACCATGATGAGGCATTGTAAACTTCACTTGACTAGGAATCTGGGTAAGTTGCTTATCGGAAACATCCAGTGTTCCATCCTTTGGGTCTTTCCATTGGGACTAATCAGAGTCTCCACAGAAGTCTTCAGCTCCTCTGCCTACAAGGTAAGGGCTGGCGGGTCTTGGTGTCAGCGCTCGGTGCAGATGGCACCTTGGTTGCCCCCCTCTCTCTGGTTCCCCGTCCCAGTTGTACCCGCTGTCTCTCAGCTGAGGATGTTACTCTTTCTCCCTCCTGTACGTCTGCTGGGGTGGGGGTGAGGTCCATGCCTGGTGAGCAGTTCTCATGACGAGGACTCTGGCAGTTGCCGACCTGCTTGCTTTAGTGCCCCTGCCTTCGCCGTCCTGCCCCAGAGACGCCCAGGCTTCAGCCCCGGGGCCAGGTGCAGATCCTGGTCAGTAAACTTGCTGGGTTGTGTCTGCCTCCTTTCTCCTGCCCACCACTTTGGAGTCAGTTTTCTTACACATGGATAGTTCAGCTTTTTGTTCATCTCTGACTGTTGTCTCGACTTTTTGTGTTCTTCTTGTCCTTGTGGGTTTCTGTCTTTTTAAGCACATTGTGCTACTGTTACCATACTAGCCTTTGAGAGGGAGCACGTGTTCTCTCTCACACCAGAAGCTTGTTATTTTAGTGGTTCCCCCAGAATAGTGGTTCTTACCTGGGAGTGATTTTTGCAAAGTTTGATCTCTGAGTACTTAAAAAAAAATTCCGTCCTATTTTCAGCTGTTTTCATTGAGATGGCCAGTTGGGGTGCGTCCCTGCCATTTGTCTGTAAGTGGACATGATTGATAGCTCCCTCGTGTTTCTGTAAGGGCACATTTGGGGTAGAACATTCCTCAGAGTTACTGTGCCACTTATCCTCCCGAATTCAGGAGTTATTTAGTGCAGAACGGTTAACATTTCGAGAGTGCTTGTCAAAAATATTCTCAGTTTTTATTTAATGTCATGAAATGGCTGTTCTCCAGCCATTGTAAGTGACAAGATCGCAAAGCTGTGTGTGGTTCTGCAGTGTAGTAAAACACACGTAGGCACTGGAGGCTGCTTCTCATGACAGGGGGGATATCTTTGTTTTTGTAGTATTGGGGATTGAACCCAGGGTCATTCTACCTCCGAGCTATACACCCCAGCCCTTATTTTTTGTTTTTTGAAGGAGGTTGCTGAGAGTCTCGCTACATTGTTGAAGCTGTCCTTGAACTTGGGATCTTCCTGTCTCAACCTCCTAAGTACTGAGATTACAGATTTACACCACCACCCTAGCTAGAAGAGAATATTTATTGCACAAAAATTGAAAAATTATGTTGAGTACTTTGTCAGCTAGAAAGTCAATTCATGAAAAGCAATGATTTAGTGATTTTGCTTATTTCTTAATTTTACTAACTGGTTTACTTTTTTAAAAAAATTCAGTTTCTAAAAGACTTTATTGTGCTTCTACATGACCTTGTGCTCTAATTTATCTAAATTAAATAAATAAATTCCTGCCGAGCATGGTGGCACATGCCCAACCCTAGTACTTGGTAGGCTGAGGCAGGAGTGGATGGCAGATTGGAAGCCAGCCTGAGCAACTTAGACCCTGTTTCAAAATAGAAAATAAAATAGGGCTGGAGGTATAGCTCAGAGGTAGAATGTCCCTGGGTTCTTTCCCCAGTTCCACAGACACATACAAAATCCTGATTCTGAATCAAGTTTTTGAAAGTGTTACAAACACTTTCAAAACACAGCTCAGTTTATGCACTTCTGCAAAGTTGTTTATGCTCATTTTTGTGATTAAAATAATATTAGGCTGTATACATCTCCACAACATTGAAAATCTACCTGTCATAGCATTTCAGGCCAAATTATGGTGGTAGAAAATACAGTCTGAGTAAGGTTTAATTTCTGAAACTTTAGCTAGAGGTGGTGAGAGGGGTTGTACTCAGGAGAGTGTTAATCTGAGTTGTTGTATGAATGTGGTTCAGGTTGGTAAGTAACTTGCTTCTGAATTGCATTGTAGTATTTCTTGTTAGTTAAGAGAATCACAAATTGTTTTCTCAGTTCTAAAATGCTTCTTTCTATGTCCCCACTTGCTCTCTTTTGCTGGTCTTCCTTCCAGCTTTCATGAGGTCCCTTTTTAGTCCTTCATTTTCCACCTACGTTAAAACAGTGGCCCAAGGAACACTTATTTGCCCAGCATCTGGCTCGCTATTAGTGATGTATAGATGAGGGAGAATTTTCAAGAAGCTTAGTCTGGTGAAATTCTCTCATTCCTTCATTTTCACATGCACGTGTATACGTATGCACACCCTGCCATTTTTTAACCTGAGATTTCAGCTCAAAAGGAGCATTAAAGAGAAGGTAGCATTTATCGTTCTTTAGCCTGAAAACATTTTATTATGGTAAATTTTTCTAGGGTTACATAAATGTGATAAAATAACTAACCACTGTTCTACCTCACCACTTACAATGTACTATTTAGAGACTTAACAATTTGCTTTGAAAATTAAATATTCAGATATATTGAAGATATCTTAGTACTTATAGCCAAGTAAATTCAATCTCTTAGATTCTCAATTGCTGCATATTTATATTCAAAGAAGAAAAACCCTTATGTTTCTGACTATTCATAGCTTCTTTCATCAGAAGAAAACTCCCACAGCCTTTGTTACAGCCAGTCAGATAGTGAGTGTGGCCCCCCTCCTCGGGGGTGGTCGGAAGAGCTGGATGAACGTGGTCACACCCTATATACCAGTGACTACACTAATGAAAAGGTACCTTTTTTTTTTTTTCCTCATCTAGTATTTCTTAGCAGAACTCTTTCGTAAAATAGTTGTGTATGGAAGTGTTAGTAGTATTTAAAAAACTCATGAAAATATTCACCATTTTAATCTCACAGTCATGCCAGTTGACCACAGGAAAGCTTACTGTAACTACTGATTCATGGTTTTAAGCTTCTCTGATGAGAGTGATTTTTTGTGGTGCTGATAGCCCATTTTAGTTGGACCGTCTAAGTAGACCTTTGAGTGTTATTTGTTTACATGTCCTCATTGAGCAGATTTCTTTGTTTTTTTTTTCTTGAGGAATAGTTCTTTGAAAACTTCTTTCTCCAAAATTAGTCTTATATTTATACACTGTCAGTGTCATATTGTCTTATTGCCGATACTCTTTTCTCATGAACAAATTTGTATAAAACAAAAACCATGAATCTAGTATTTTGTGATTAATTAGTCTGAGAAGGAATATTGAGATTTTATGTGTGTTTTACATCTGGCATTGTTTAGGAAAGTAACCGCTTGGTTGTGCTGGTTTAAGGAAGAGTCTCTCGAGGATGGGTGGACTAGACCTTCCCCCTCCTCCCTGCCTCAAGTATGTGACCCCAGAGCTAGGAAGCCGCAGTTTTCATTTATATCCAAATCAAGATCATGCTGGTCTTAGCTGCGTTAGTCTTTCTTTCTTCATAGTTCCCTGTATTACCTTGCATGAAGTTCTCCTGTTACTTAAGTGCATTGAGTGAAATGCAGTGACTAAGGGAGGTAATTCCTGAGAGTTCGTACGAAAGAGGCGTAAGTTTTATACTTAGAGATTGGAAACCATTCCCTTTCGTTAATGCGTCAGACCTATTTTCAGGATGGGAATGTATCTGTGTTCCAGGGCACATGTTCATCAGTGTCTTTCTTCATGTCATGTGTCTCTTGTTTTGTTGTTAGGTGGTTCCTTCATCACTAGCATAACATTGGAGGAAAGAGAAAAATTCACATTAGTACTGAGTACTGTATTTAATCTTACCAAACTGAAAATGCAAGTCTTTTAGTATAAGTTTGTTGAGCAAATAGAGTAAAATTTATAAAGTAATATCTAACCTCTTATAGTAACAGCTTAAACTCACTTTTATTTAAATTACACCGTTACATTTTTACAGTGGCTCAAGCATGTGGATGACCAAGGTCGACAGTATTACTACAGCGCGGATGGATCTCGATCGGAATGGGAATTGCCAAAGGTAACAAACCCGAACACTGAACTTTTTAAAGTACATGAAGTGGTATTGGAAGACAGCTTCAGCAGATTTGTTTTTAAATTGTTACTCAGCTTTTTTAAAAAGCTACTTTTTTTTTAAAGAATACATTGAGAATCCTGTGCCTGGCTTTTTCTAAGATGTGTGCAGCTATCTTCACTATTCATTAGTGATTATTCCAACTTCTTTTGGGTTACCTTGAAATTGTTCTTTTGTTATTCCCAGAAATAAAAATTCTCCTATTTCTCCTCAGTATCAGCAATGCCATCTTTTTTCTAATTATTTAGAGTTCTTTATATAAAATTAGTCTTATTTATAGACTTTTTGAGAGAAAAAAAGTAATTCAGTATTCAAGATTATCCTCTTAGGTAAATGTGTGCTGTAATTGAGTCAGTCATTGGCTAGGAGAGGCAGCATATGGGGGTAAGATCTTCTAGAGCCTGGCTCGATTCCCCCACCCCCCACCCCTTGGTGGTCCTGGGGATTGAACCCTGGGGCATTCTACCTCCCAGCTACCTCCCCGCCCCAGCCCTTTTTGTTTGGCAACAGGGTCTTGCCTAAGTGATTGAAAGTCTTGCTACATGGCTGAAGCTGGCTTCAAATGTGTGATCCTCCTGTTTCAGCTTCTCAAGTACTGGAATTATAGGCATGTCCCACCACAGCTGGCTCAGTTAGATTTTTAAAATATGAGTATGTGGAGTAAAAAAAGCAAGTTGAAGATGCATGCATTATGACTCCATTTATATAAAAATTTCAAACCTAAAAGTATTTATTGATACGTAAATGTACCAAAGTCTAGAGTGCGTGTAATGATAGACGCTGAACTTGTGCAGTCCTTAGTTGGCGGGGGCGGGGGGCACCTGGAAGTTGTATCCAAAGGCCTCTAGTATATGTGTAGTGGTTTATTTCTTTAGGAAAAATACCAGAAGCAAATGTCTTAATATGTTGGCGTTTGCTGCTGGTGAGTTCTCACTGTAGTCTCTTTTTGGTATATATGTTTAAAATAATTCACAACAAAAATTCACTTAAAAGCCGGGCGTGGTGGCGCACGCTTGTAATCCCAGCATTCGGGAGGCTGAGACTGGAGGATCCGGGTTCGCGGCCAGCCTCAGCTACCTAGTGAGGCACTCCGCAACTTAGTGAGACTCGGTTTCAAAATAAAGAATAAAAAAAAAATAGGGCTGGGGGTATAGCTCGGAGGTAGAATGCCCCTGAGTTCAATTCCCAGTACCACAAAAAAAAAAAAATTCACTTAAAATCTTAAAATAAAAAGATATTTTTAAAGGGACTAGAAAAATGTTAAAAGTTTAGTCATTTTTTAACATTAGGGTGTGTGCATTTTAACTATGGCGTTTTTCTTATTTTTCTAATCATGTGCACCTGATTGTTGTCTTCTGTTAGATTTTATTTTTATTTATTTATTTATTTTTTTTGCAGTACTGGGAATTGAACTCAGGGGCATTCTACCTCCGAGCTATGCCCCCAGCCCTATTTTTTATTCTTTATTTTGAAACAGGGTCTCACTAAGTTGTGGAGGGCCTCACTAGGTAGCTGAGGCTGGCCTCGAACCTGGATCCTCCAGTCTCAGCCTCCCAAATGCTGGGATTACAAGTGTGCGCCACCACACTCGGCTAGATTTTATACTTAACATAAAATCTATGCTTTGTTTGCTTTTATGATGAATAGGCTGTTACCTAGTAAGTCTATGAGTATGTTTAAAATTGTAATTATCACAGTTTAATCTTACATTATTTTTGTTGCCACATAGAAAGGATTTCTAAGTTGTTATAATTACAAACTTAAAAGCTAGGTGATCTTCCACTAAAGTTGACATGTAACTACACATTTTAATTATCACTAGTGATAATTGTAGGGAAGATGTCGATGGTGCAGGAATTGGGTCTCTTTACACTTAGAGATACGTGGTACAGAGTTTTTTTTTTTGGGGGGGGTGGCCTTTAAGAATCTTCAGTGTTTAATCTAGAAGTGGTCCCTTTGTGAACTTCTGTGATACTCTTAAGACTGTCGTTTATTAAATAACAGTGAATTAAAAGCAAACACTTGCCAGGTGTAGTGATGCACACCTGTAAACCCCAGAAGTTGAAAGGCTGAGACAGGAGGATCACAGGTTCTCGGCCAGCCTCAGCGATTTAGTGAGACCCTTAGCAACTTAGTGAAACCTGGTTTCAAAATAAAAAATAAAATAGGGCTGAGAGAGTAGCTCAGTGGTAGAACTCCCCTGGGTTGAATCCCCAGTAGCATGTGGGTGTGCCACACACACACACACACACACACACACACCCATATGTGTCTGCCTGGCTGTGGCAGATTTTAAGGTGAATAAGGAAATACCGACTCCAGGAGACAACTGGGGAGGTCTGGATGGATTAATTTTGAGGAGTAAAGAAATGGCATATTGTGGAGAGAACTTAGAAGATTTTCAAAATATTTAAATACCCCCAAAATGTGTGTATTGAAATTATAGTCAGAGTCTTTAGGCTTTTTTTTAGATTTTTTTTTTTTGTGGTACTAGGGATTGAACTCAGGGGCATTTTACCTCTGAGCTACACCTCCAATCCTATTTTTAATTCTTTATTTTGAAACAGGGTCTTACTAAGTTGTGGAGGGCCTCACCAAGTAGCTGAGGCTGGCCGTGAATCTGGATCGAATCCTGCAGTCTCAGCCTCCCAAGTACTAGGACTGTAAGCATGCGCCATCACACCCGGCTTCCTATTTTATTTTTTGTTTTGAAACAGAGTCTTACTAAGTTGTAGAGGGTCTCACTAAGTTGCTGAGGCTGGCCATAAACTTGTGATCCTACTGCCAGTGGTCTCAGCCTCCCAAGTTACTAGGATCACAGGTATGCCACCATGCTTTTTTTTTTTTTTTCCGGAACTGGGGATTGAACTCAGGGGCATTCTACCTCTGAGCTACATCCCCAGCCCTATTTTTTAGTCTTTATTTTGAAACAGGGTCTCAACTAAGTTGCAGAGGGCCTCACTGCAAGTAGCTGAGGCTGGCCAAGAACCTGGATCCTCCTGTCTCAGCCTCCCAAGTACTGGGATTACAAGTGTGCACCACTATGCCCAGCTTTAGTGCAGTTTTTTTTTTTTTTTTTTTGCAGTACTGGGGATTGAACTCAGGGGCATTCTACCTCCGAGCTACACCCCCAGCCCCTTTTTATTCTTTATTTTGAAACAGAGTCTCACTGAGTTGCGGAGTGCCTCACTAGGTAGCTGAGGCTGGCCACGAACTCGGATCCTCCGGTCTCAGCCTCCCGAATGCTGGGATTACAAGCGTGTGCCACCACGCCCGGCTCAGTGCAGTTTTGATTTGTGTTTTTCTGATGGGTAAAGATGTTGAACATTTTTCCATATATTTACTGATCATTTATACTTCTTTTGAGAAATACTGTTTCAGGTAATTTTTTTTTCTTTTTTTTGGGGGGGTGGGGTGGGTACTGAGGATTGAATCCAGGGGCACACTACCTGTGAGCTACACTGCCAACCCTATTTTATTTTGAAGCAGGGTCTTACTAAATTGTGGAGGCTACAGGTTTTGATGGGATTACTTTCGTTGTTTTTAGTTGTTTATGCATTCTGAGTATTAAGCCTCTGTCAGATGAATACTGGCAGAGACTTTCTCCCCTTCCTTGAGTTGTCTTTTTCACTTTGTTGATTGTTTCCATGTTGTGCAAAAGCTTTTCAATTTGATGTAATCACATTTGTCAATTTTTGTTTTTGTTTCCTACGCTGTTAGAGTCCCATTAAGGAAATTGTTCCCTGTGCCAATATCTTGAAGTGTTTTCCTCTAATAGTTTCAAAGTTTCGGGTCTCACATTAAGATCTTTGATCCGTTTTGAGTTGATTTTTGTACAGGGTTTAGTTTTAGCTTATAGATAATTCATTTTTCCAGCACCATTTGTTGAAGAGGCTCTACTTTTTCCAGTGTATATTTTTGGCTCCTTTGTTGAGAATTTGTTGGCTTCAAGATGCATAGATTTATTTTTGGAAAAAGAATCTCTCCTGTTCCATTGGAATACTTGTCTATTTTTATGCCAGGACCATGCTATTTTGTTACTATGATTCTGTGGTATGTTTTGAAATCAGTTACTGTGATGCCCCCAGCATTGCTCTTCTTGCTCAGGGTTGCTTTGTTGCTTCCATGTGATTTTGGGGGGGCAGTGGGAGAAAGGGGGTTACTAGAAATTGAACCCAGAAGCATTTTACCTCCAAGCTATATACCCTTAGCCTTTCTTTTCTTTCCTCCCTCCTTCCCTCCCTCTCCCTTCCTTCCTCTGTGCATGCGTGCGTGTGTTTTGTTCTGGGGACTGAATCCAGGGGCACTCTACCTCTGAGCACACCCCCAACCCTTTGTTTTTGTTTTTGAAATAGGGTCTAGCTAGGTTGCTTAAGAGTCTTGCTGTATCACTCAGGCTGGCCTTGAACCTGCGATCCTCCTGTCTCAGTCTCCCAAGTACTGGGATTATAAGAGGGCGCCACCATTTTTTTTTTTTTTTTTTTTTTTGCGGTACTGGGGATTGAACTCAGGGGCATTCTACCTCCAAGCTATACTCCCAGCCCTATTTTTTATTCTTTATTTTGAAACAGGGCTCACTAAGTTGCGGAGTGCCTCACTAGGTAGCTGAGGCTGGCCGCGAACCTGGATCCTCTGGTCTCAGCCTCCCAAATACTGGGATTACAAGCGCCACCATACCTGGCTTATGGTTTTCAAATGTGCTGTTGAATTTGAGTTGCAAGTATTGTATTGAGAATTTCTTCATGTACGTTCTCAGGGATATTGGTGTGTATCGTCTTGTTGTTGTTGTGTCTTACCAGGTTTTAGTAGAGAAATGCTGGCTTTGTAGAATGAGTTTGGAAGGGTTCTTTCTGTTTTATGGAATAGTTGGGGAAGCATTGGTGTTAGTTCTTTTCTAAAAGTCTGGTACAATTCAGTCGTGAATCCATTCGGTCCTGGGCCTTTCCTTGTTGGGAGACACTCTTACTGCTTCAGTAAGAAGCACTCTTACTTACTTCTTACTGATATATCTAGGATTTTGTTTTTTTATATACATACATAGGTCCTTTTGGTTCAATTTTGGTAGCTTATATGTGTCCAGACATTTGTTCATTTCTAGTAGATTTTCCAATTTATTCACACATAGTTTTTCAAAATATTCTCCAGTTTTCAGTGTGTCTGTTATAATGTTTTCATCTCTAATTTTGTTTATTTGGGTCTTCTATCTTTTACCTAGTTCAGCTAAAGGTTTGTCCGTTTCATTTATCTTTTTAGAGAGCCAGCTGAGTTGTATTAACGTGTTGTACTGTTCTTTCCGTCTGTCTCACCGCGCTCTGCTCCTCACTGGCGCACCCCTTCTGCTGGCTTGGGGGTTTCCTGAGACCTTGCAGCAAGCCCCGGGTTGAGTGGAGGTCTGCATTCTCACGCCAGCCCTCGCTTTCGCTACATGCCACAGGGTCTGTTATGTTGTGTTTCCATTTTTGCTTGATTCAAGGACTTTTTTAGTTTCCCCTCTGATTTCTTCAGCGACCCACTATTTGCTAATCCTGTGTTGTTCAATTTCCATGTGTTTGTACGTTCTGTTGCTGTTCGTTTCTAATTCATTCTGTTGTTATCAAATAAGTGAGTAGGAAGAAATTATTTCAGTCTTCATGAGTTTGTTAAGACTTGCTTTGTGATGTAATATATGATCATGTTGGAAAAAACTCCACACGCTGATGAAGGGTATATATTCTAAACTGTTGGATGAAATAGTCTGTGGAATCTGTTAAGTCCACATGATTTATAGTACAATTTAGTTCTTTTTTGTCTTTTTGTTTCATTGACCTTTTTATTGACAAGAGTGGGATATGGAAGTCACCCACTGTTACTATATTAAGGCATATCTCCTTATGTCTGGTTGTGATTCTTTTATAAAATTGTGTACTTTGATGTAAAGCCTGTAAGTATAAGAATGCTGTTGTGTATATGACCATTTTAAAAACATAAGCCAAAAATTAAATGTCGGTGGGTTTTGGAAGTAGAAGCAACCTTAAAAAATAAATTTGTTCAGCTGGGCATGGTGGCGCACACTTGTAATCCCAGTACTCGGGAGGCTGAGATAGGAGGATCGCAGTTTCGCGGCCAGCCTCAGCAACTTAGTGAGGCCCTTCACAACTTAGTGAGACCCTGTTTCAAAATAAAGAATATAAAATAAGGTGGGGGGTGTAGCTCAGAGGTAGAATGCCCCTGCCCAGTACTGCAAAATGAATGAATGAATGAATGAATGAATTTGTTCAGTGACCTACCTCCTTTTTAAAATTATGGTAGTATTTATTGAGAATATACTGCTGGTATAATATTTGGTACATTTTATACTTTGTTTACTCTTTAGAGCAACTCTGTGAATGAGATGATATTTCTTTTTTTTTTTTTTTTCGGTATTGGGGACTGAACTCAGGGGCGTTCTACCTCCGAGCTACACCCCCAGCCCTATTTTTTATTCTTTATTTTGAAACCGAGTCTCACTAAGTTGCGGAGGACCTCACTAGGTAGCTGAGGCTGGCCGCGAACCTGGATTCTCCGGTCTCAACCTCCCGAATGCTGGGATTACAAGCGTGCGCCACCACGCCCGGCTGAGATGATATTTCTGTTGTATCTGTTTTTGCAGTTGAAGAAACTTCTCAGACTTGAGGGTATTAAATACTTTACAAAAGATGACAGTAACGGAATCTAACACCAAAATCTCTGATCGTCTCAGTTGTTTCATAGTGCTGATCAAAGATAAGAAACCTGCGGCCAGAAAATTCATAGTGCTGTCATAAAATGAACTTTGCTTAATAGTCATGTGTCATTTGAGCCAGCATATTTAGATTCTGCTTTTCTTTCTATTATTTATGAAGTATATTTTGTTTTCTCCAGTACAATCCTTCAGCCCAGCAGCAAAGAGAAATAATTAAAAGTAGGAGCTTGGACCGGCGGCTGCAAGAACCAATAGTATTAACAAAGTGGAGACATAGCACCATTGTATTGGACACCAACGACAAGGTATGGATTTGGGGGGAAAGTCTGTTGTGAATTTTGGCAAGTTCTTCATAACATCATATTGTGTATCATATTGTAGTCACTGATACTAATATGTGATGTTTCTGTTGTTAAATATGATTCATTGCTAACACATAGGACTTCTTTTCTACTTAAGCTTTTGATCTACACATACGATGAAATGTAACTATTATTTACTTTCTCCTTTGCTAAATTGTATCCTTAGTGACTGTTTTATCTAGGATCCCTTTGTCAATGAACTAGGTTTGGCTTTGGGTTTTTGCAACTTTGCAGTTTACTTATCAGTGGCTTATTGTATACACTTGACACATTTGAACTTGTAGGTGACACATTCCTTTTCTTACATTATTTTAAAGTCACATTTGTGTTATTCTTTGCGTGTTTTCTTCAATCTCCTGGTGATTTCATAGTGAAGACATTTAGTTTTCTCCATCCCAGGGAAGATCGGAATTCTCTTTCCCTTCTTTGCCTAAAATGCTCTCTGCACAAAGCGTTTCTCTTACTAACCTGACAAGTGTGTTCTCTGTTTCTAATAAAGGATTAATTTTGATGCAAACATCAGAACTGATGTTGTTAAAACTTCCTTAGGAGTCTGGTTTCGTTTTGGAGATGGGTGGGTACTTAGTATGCATTTGCAAAGCTTTGAGCATGCGGGTATTAAAATGGAAAGGTGGTGACAACACGCCTAACTAAATAAAGTTCTTTGAAAAGATGTTTGCCATTAGGATATTCTGTCTCTCTGTTTTTCTTTACCCTCCTCCTCCCCTCTCCTTCTCCCTCTCCCTCTCTTTCCCTTCCACCCTCACATCAAGCTTCTCTTGTAGCATGGTTAACAGGTTTTCTACATTTTCCCCAGCATTTTGGGGGAATGTTAGTGGGAAAAAAAAAAAAAAAAGAACTCTTTTAAGACATATTTCTCAGTTTGAATACTTTCAGCTTGAAAAACCAATTTAAAAACCTTTTATAAAAAATTGATTTTGGTCAGAGCCGGGCGTGGTGGCGCACGCTTGTAATCCCAGCATTCGGGAGGCTGAGACCGGAGGATCCGGGTTCGCGGCCAGCCTCAGCTACCTAGTGAGACACGCCACAACTTAGTGAGACTCGGTTTCAAAATAAAGAATAAAAAATAGGGCTGGGGGTAGAGCTCGGAGGTAGAATGCCCCTGAGTTCAGTCCCCAGTACCGCAAAAAAAAAAAAAAAAAAAAAAAAAAAAATTGATTTTGGTCAGTCAAAACAAGTGTTAATTTTTTAGTATTGTAAGTGACTATAAAATTAGTGTTTGGGCATGGTGGTGCATACCTGTACTATCCAGTACTTGGGAGGATCGCATGTTTGAGGACAGCCTCAGCAAGTCGTGAGACTCTCATCAACCCAGCGAGACCCTGTTTCAAAATAAAAATAAAATAGGGCTGGGAGTGTAGCTTGGAGGTAAAATGCCCCTGGGTTTGATGGGTTCAATCTCTAGTTACTCCCCCCTCCCCCGCCACACACACAAATTAGTCTTTATATATTAAAAGGTAGACTCTACACATGATATGTTTCTAAAATGGGCTTAAAGAACAACAATAAAAGTAGACCAATTTCTAGTGTTTATTTTATAAGGATGTTATGCAGTTGCAGGTAGGAGGCATATTAAAGGAATGACATTCTGGAGTCTGCTACTGAAGATGTGCTTGTAAAAATATTTGCATTGAGATTAGCTGATGCAGGTAAGATTCCTGGAGATTTTTAATAGAAAAATTCATTCAGCTCCAGGAACCAGACTATAATTCAGGGTATATAGAAACCTCTTAAGTAGCATATACAGTATCACTCAAGGGCAAAAGCCATCATTACACTACCTACTGCTTTTCCATACTAGAACAAATAAGGTGATTATTTTGGTGATATATAAGGTTTCTTCTTCTAAATTTCCCTTAAGATTCAGTTTCAATCTATTGCTTAAAATAACTTGTATGAATTCTTATTATATTTCTTCTTTGATCTAATTGTCCCAGAGTTGAAGAGTATGATTGTCTCGAGATCAAAGGTTTCTTATTTTTAGTAGACATGGCTTTTTCCCCTACCTTATCCTTGGTGAGCAGATTCATAAGCTAATTGCTTCTTTAGGTAAACTTTTCTATTACTGTAATCACCTATATGCCTTCTTAAATAGGGCACACTTTGAGGTTATAAGAAAAAAGAGACTAAACCAGAATAAACTAGATATTATACTAGCTTATATAAGGGGTGAAGTATATATACCTTGAAATGTGATCAAAGAACCCTAATACTTTTAGCAAGTGTTGCTATCACAGCATTGGTCCTAGTTTAGCTGCCAGATAACAAGTGTATTTCTTGGTTTCTGTTTATGTATGGTTTTTACTAAAACCACTATTTGTAGGTACATAAGATATTAATATATGCACATACATTTATAAAGATGCATAAATGTATAAATGTAGAATTGTTTCTTGTTTTTAATAGTTCTGATTTTATTTTATCTTTATCAGTACTGGGGATTGAACCCAGGGGCCTTCTGCCTCTGAGCTACACCTCCAGCCCTATTTTTTATTCTTTATTTTGAAACAGGGTCTCACTAAGTTGCAGAGGACTTCACTAAGTAGCTGAGGCTGGCTGCGAACCTGTGATCCTCCTGTCTCAGCCTCCCAACTACTGGGATTACAAGCGTGCACCACCACGCTTGACTAATAGTTCTAATTTTAAGCACACATTATTATTCCATTTGTGGCTTTTATTTCTGTAGAATTGACGGTGCTATGACTATTCATTTTATTCAATTACTTATTCTTTAGTTTATGAGTCATTGAATCTTCTTTCTCAAACTACTTTAATAATATATACCCTTGTAGAAGTCAAGAAATTCATCTGAAGTTCAGAACAAAAAATACTTAGGCTAAAATAATACTTAAACTGGGATTTGGACAATAAGTTTAGTTCTTTTTTTTTTTTTTTTTGCAGTACTGAGGATTAAACTCAGGGGCATTCTACCTCCGAGCTCTACCCCCAGCCCTATTTTTTATTCTTTATTTTGAAACAGGGTCTCACTAAGTTGCGGAGTGCCTCATTAGGTAACTGAGGCTGGCCTCGAACCCGGATCCTCCAGTCTCAGCCTCCCAAATGCTGGGATTACAAGTGTGCGTCACCACGCCCGTCTAGTTTAGTTCATTTTTATAAAAACATTTTTACATGATATTTTCTCAATTAAGAGTGTTAGCCTCGAGTGTTTGATTTATGACATTGTCCCTTCAAAGATTTCCCTATAAGCTTTCATTGTTACCTAGTTTCTAAGAGAGTGTTAATAGTTTTTGCATTATTACTTAAAACAGATTCTCATATTTGTTGTCAGTACTTTTTCCAGTTTCATAAGCATAGAAATCTGGAGTGATACAAATGTGGAGATAAATATTTGAAGGTATTAATAAATTTAATAGGAAAATTAATAATACACATTAGCATGTCATTTTTCTAATTCTCTTTTCCTGAAATTATTCAGAGCTTCTAGGGGAATAGAGATAATTTTAATGGAGCTATATTCTGTTGCTACAAAAAGTTTGTTTTCCAGTTTTATTTTTCATAAGTAATTCTGTAGACCTCTATAATAGTAATACTGTTTTAAAAATTTTTGACAAAGACGACTATTTATAAAATCCCTTACTGGTGTGCTCTTAGCATAGTCTTATAGGCTTAATTGTGTGTGTGTGTGTGTGTGTTTTCCTGGGGATTGAACCCAGGTGCATTCTATCTCCAAGCTATACCCCAGCCCTGTCTTATTTTTTATTTTGAAACAGGGTCTCGCCAAGTTACTGAGAGTCTTGCTGAGTTGCTGAGGCTGGTTTCCAACCTGCAATCCTCCTGTCTCAGCCTCCCAAATACTGGGATTACAGGCATGTGCCACCATGCCCAGTTTAGGCTTAAAACATTTTTTCCTTTGTGAGTTATTAAGTCTTAGGTTTATTTCTTGCATATTTTTAATCTTGCTTATTATTGGAAAGTTGGCTATAAATTACTTCAAATGTTGATAATTTTAGTTTTCATTTAACTGTTGTCTAAAGCAATATTCTTTTAGTTACCACATAATTCTTTTGCTTATTCTTTGCCTAATCCTGGGTATACATACTTACCATACCAACATCAAGCTGGTTTGGTGACTGAAATACAAGAGTTTAGATTTTAGTTATTTTACGTATGGTTAATTCAGCCTGGCATGGTGGTGTGTGCTTGTGATCCCAGTTACCTGGACAGGCCGAGGCAGCAGGATTGCAAGTTTAAGGCCAGCCTGGGCAACTTAGCAAGAACCTGTCTCAAAATGAAAAGGGCTGGGGGTGTAGCTGAGTGGTAGAATGTTTACCTAGCATGCGTGAGGCCCTGGGTTTAACCCCCTAGTACTGCCCTCCCCCAAAGTTAATAAAATTACATATAATGTCATAATTTTTTAGCCAATATATATAATTTGTTTTGGGTAAATCTGTATGCATTATTTCAATTTAATTGCTATATGTAAAATTTGTCAAATCTCATTAACTTTTTATAACATCTATAGTTTTCAAGTTACTTTTAGAGCTGAATATAGAAGGAAAGTTTTTTTCTTAGACTGATTTATTAAGGTCTCCCTCTATGAGTACAAGGTGAAATAAATTTATATAAGGTAGAGTAACTTTTTTCATTACTTATTTCTCGTAGGAATCTCCAACTGCCTCAAAACCCTGCCTTCCTGAAAACGAATCTTCTCCCTCTTCACCAAAGCACCAGGACCCAGTTAGTATGCTAGAAATACGCAATATAATGTAGGCCAGTGTTTTCTACGTGTTTCAGTAAATTAGTTTTTTCTAAATGTAATGGTTAAATATTTCCTGGGCTTCTATTAAACTTTATTACATATTTTTTAGGAATAATTATGATTAAAAAAGTTTTAAATTAGCCGGCAGTGGTGGAACACGCTCGTAATCCCAGCCTTTGGGAGGCTGAGACTGGAGGATCCGGGTTCACAGCCAGCCTCAGTTACCTAGCGAGGCCCTCTGCAACTTAGATCCTGTTTTAAAATAAAGAATAAAAAATAGGGCTGGGGGTATAGCTGGGGGGGTAGAATGCCCCTGAGTTCAATCCCCAGGACCGCCAAAAAGTAAAATAAAATAAGAATGAGATTCTGTTGAAACAGAATACCCCTTTGTGAGCCGAGCGTGGTGGCGCACACTTGTAATCCCAGCATTTGGGAGGCTGAGACTGGAGGATCCTGGTTTGTGGCCAGCCTCAGCTGCCTAGTGAGGCACTCCACAACTTAGTGAGATCCTGTTTCAAAATAAAGAATTAAAAATAGGGCTGGGGGTGTAGCTCAGCCCCTGAGTTCAATCTCCAGTACTGCAAACAACAACAACAACAACCAAAAACAAAACAAAACAAAGAATACTCCTTTGTGCAAAATATAGTATTTAAAATGATTAATTTATATGATATATTTTAAGTAATTAATTTATATTTGGTTTTAAAAAATAAATATAAAAAACTCCCAGTTGCCGGGCATGGTGGTACACGCTTGTAATCCCAGTACTTGGGACGCTGAGACGGGAAGATCTCAGATTTGCAGCCTGCCTCAGCTACTTAGTTAGGCCCTCTGAATAAAGAATAAAAAAATAGGGCTGAGAATGTAGCTCAGAGGTAGAATGCCCCTGGGTTCAATGCCCAGTACTGCAAAAACAAAAACGAAACTCCCAGAGAATACTACTAAATTAAAAGTTAACCATTGGGTGCAGTTGTGGACACCTGTAACTCCAGCTGCTTGGGAGGCTGAGGCAGGGGGATGGCATATTCAAGGCCAGCCTAGGTAACTTACTGAGACCTTGGCTCAAAATAAAGAGCTGGGGATGTAGCTCGAGTGGTAAGGCATCTCTGGGTTCAATCCCCAATATTGGGGCGGAGCCGGGGAATTTTGTGTGTGTGTGTGTGTGTGTGTGTGTGTGTAGAAAGCATATATACATAGCCGTTTTTCCTCAGGCCAGCAGTCCTAAGGTAAGAACACGCCTGCCTTTTGAATAAGCAGACCCCCTTCTTTTTTTGTGTGGTGAAGTACGCACGCTGCTCAGTCTTTGCCAGATGAATATTGGAGATAATGTATCTTAACTGTAGGTTTTCCTTGAACCAGCAGACTTCAGGTGACGACTTCTGACACCAGCCTGTATTTGCACTCAGTTGTGAGCCAGGAGGCACGCAGGCTCGCGTCCAACCTCAACGAGGCCCTCGGCAACTTAGTGAGACGCCGTTTCAAAATAAAGAATAAAAGCAGGGCTCGTGCTGACTCGGCTGTTGCTGGTGGCTTCTGTGTTCCTTTAGAATGCAGTCTGAGTCTTCCCCTGGCCCTGGGCCCTCGCCTCCCTCCTGGCGGGTTCCCCTGGCACGGCCCCGCTCCGTCCCGGGGCCCTGCTGTGCTGCTCAGGGCATGCCCCTGCCGCCCTCGCCCACCGAGGCTTGTCTCCCCACGCCTTCGCCCTCACGTCTGTTTAGTTCAGGCTTGCCTTCCTGACGGAATTTATTCTAAAGCTCGAGATTAGCTGAGGCTTCCCTGTGATACTCTTCATAGTAATTAATTGTATTTTACTTGATTACATAAAGTAGAGTAACTCTTTTTGTTACTTCCACCCCACAGAAACCTCCAGCTCTCCGTTAGTGTCTGTCTTCCCCACTAGACACAGACAAGCCTCTCTGGAGCAGAAACAGAGTAAGCACAGGCTCTTACTACAGGGTCATATAATAGCAGCTCAGTAGATGTTGAACCAATAAAAGAAACATTAAAGCTTTTTAAAAGATACACTTTTATCACTCATTTCCTATTTTATGAAATCATGATAGACTATTATTTGTCAGACTTCAAATTTCTTAGTCAGAAATAAAGATTTCCACAACTTTTCACTTTTTCCCCTCCGTTCCTGAACTTTTATGGTTCCTTCTTATTACATGTTGTACACATTTCCTGTTTTTTGTTTTTGTCACTTAGTAATTATATTCATGCACTACATTTCAGTATTTCAAGTTTACATTCTATAATGATCAAATTAGGGTAATCAGCATATTTTTTCTCAGATATCTAGTGTTTCTTTACACATTTCTTAGACACTGGCTCAGGCAGTCCCCTTGGGTAGGATGGACCACATTTGGCTTTTCTCTCCACGCAGCCAAGTCCTCTACCAGTCTCAAAACCACGTCTTCCAGAAGGCCTTGCTAGAGTACTCTCACATGAGAATGGCCTCGTATTTCTGAACTCCCAAGTTACGTATTTCATTGAAGAAGTGCAGATGAGCTCATGTTACCCCTTCTGCCCATTAGGTTTTAAACTCCATAAGGAAGTTTGTTAAATAAAGGATGGATAGGGACTACATGTTTCTGCTTTTTATCTTTTGTGTTATCCAGCCCAGTATTGAGTTCATAAACATTAAAGATAAAGGTGAACTTTGTTTCAGAGGTTTTGACAAAAATTACTATTTGGATCTAAGTCACTATTACTACAATACTCTTAATCTGTCCATCTAAAAGAAATCAGGAAATCCCTTTTTAATGTATTTTGCATATAGGTAATACGCAGTTCATAGAGGGGTCTTGAGCTCATGCGCATTCTGACTAGAAACAGGCCTTTGTAATCTCTGCAGTTTCAAGGGCTACCTGTAAATTATCCCCCCCCCCCCACCCCACTTGCCCATTTTCTGAGGTTTGAAAGTAGCTCGGCCGTTCTGCATTTGCAGTACCCTCCAATGGCGTCGCAGGGGACTGCCTTCACAAGCAGTGGGAACAGTGGGTCTTCTGTTTCAATTTTTTTTTTACCTTCAGGTGAAAAAAATGAGCAGCTGTGTTAATTGTCCACAAGGCCCCTCTGTTTTCCGGGAACAGATGGCGTTTCTTCCTCCTGGCTGCCTCTCTTCTCCCCCTCATTGGGCTTCTGCCCCTTGGACCCCTCTTCCCTCAGGGCCCTGAAGGTCCCTCCTTCCTGCTGACCCCGCATCTCCCTATCTCGTCCCTCTCTTCCACCCTTACTTTCACCCGACTCAGCCCCCAGGTATGGGAATTACAGCTGTGCCCCCCCACATCCAGCTCCCATCAGCCCCGTTACAGTTGCAGCTCATTGGCGTCCGTGTATTTACAAGGACCCAGGACACGTCCGTCACCCCAAAAGGAAACCCATACACGTTAGGCCCCCCCGCCCTGCCCTTCCCTTGGTCAGCACCCCCCCACACCCTGAGCTGTCCCTGTGGCGGAGGTCTCCTCCCACTGCTTCTGCAGAATTACACGATGACGCCGTGATTAGCTGAGGATCAGGAACTTGGTTGACCGTGTGGGTTTGGTGCTTTGTAATTGTTAGCCCACATGAGGAAGGAAATGCTTATTTCACTGAATGAGTGTGGAATTGACTGGTTGCTCTGGAACCTACAAAGTGAACCTGTGAAGTTTTTCTCAGATTACTTTGCAGTATTGAAATTTTGTTTTCTTCCCTTATTAGGACAGGACAATATCTCCATCTTTTATTCTTTATTTTGAAACAAGGTCTCATTAAGTTGTGGAGGGCCTAAGTTGCTGCGGCTGGCCGTGAACCTTCCATCCTCCCTCTCAGCCTCCCACGTACTGGGATTACAGGCATGTGCCACCGTGCCTGACCTTGCTTATTTTCAATATGAAGTTTTGTTTGAAGTATGAAACACATTTAGACTAGCAAATATATTCAGGTATGAATTTGGGCATATTTTACAGGACCTAGGATATTTTTATGAAGTTACCTCAGTAAGCAACATAAAAACATTAGTTGATTTTGAATCATAATGTATTGGGAGAAAGTATACCAAATGGTATAATGTTAAAAATCTAATTTTGGGAAATGTTTCCCTAAATCTCTCACTTGCATATCCAAACCTGTATTATCCATCTGCTTACTCAGCCCTTTTATGTCACATTCAGAAACTGTGGTGTGTTTAAAAGTTAGAGCTTTGCTTGCTCTGTCACTGGCCATCTCTTGTATTTCTTTCATGCTAGAGCAGTATTAGAGTAGAATTGTCGGCAGATTACCTTAGGGAGTGCGGACCGAGCGGTCACTGCGTGCTCCAGGCACTGGCCCTGCGGACACGGCAGATGCCTCATGCAGGAGACAGTGACCGAAAGGACATGCGCGGTAGCACTTTGCACGAAGTGTGTCGTCGTCCTTTGGGGCTGCTGCTGCAGCAAAACTAACACGAGCCTGGGCTTGTGAACACCAGAAACGCACTCCTCACAGTTGGGGAGATCTGATGTTTCTAGATGACACCTTCGTGGTGTGTCCTCACGTTGGCAGAAAGAACCAGGGGTCTCTTTGAAAGGGCCCCGGCCCCAGTCATGAGGCTTCGCCCTCCCAGCCCCCTCGCGCCGGGGAGGAGGTTTCATAAACTCCGGTCAGGTGCAGTGAGGGAGTCCAGCTGGGGAAGAGTCGGCAGTGGCGGACTGTTGACCAGGAGCGGGGAGGAGCTCCGGCTTGCGGATGCTCAGGGAAGCTCCGCTGAAACCCGCGTTCCTCCGGCTGCCTGGTGCTCCGGCTTGGCGCCCCTCGCATTCAGGCCCTGCCGGTCTTGTTTCTGAATTTCCCTGGAGTTTGGCCCCTCTCGCCTCTCGCTGTACAGCCTTGATCAGGCCTCTTCCAGTAACTGTCAGCTTCCCCTTG
This sequence comes from Graphiurus murinus, assembly GCA_004027655.1. Classification (NCBI taxonomy): domain Eukaryota; kingdom Metazoa; phylum Chordata; class Mammalia; order Rodentia; family Gliridae; genus Graphiurus; species Graphiurus murinus. The sequence goes on along the minus strand of PVLC010007481.1, from coordinate 39,750 downwards.
TAGTTGCTTCCAGTCGTGCTGCTCGCTCTCGAGTCCATTCTCGCCACTCCTCCACCTCCCCTGCTGCTTGGAGGGAGCATCTCTCCAGCTTCTTTCTACCCTCTGCCGTTTTCATCTGCTGCTGTTCCCGCTGGCGCTCCCAATCCTGTGCGTAATTCCCACCTGTCTGCTGTTGCAGTTTTAATCCCACCTGTCTGCCATGGCAGTTTTAATCCACATAGCCAGCGTCCAACCACACATTAATCTTGCTTAGTTCCCAAATTATCAAAAGATTTATCCCAGCCTGGAGAGGGTGGGGAGCGATAAATTGAGCCTCTTATTTAACATCTTGTGCATACTTAAAATTGTGTACTTGACATTTCTGATGTGAGACAACATTTATATGAAAAAGTATTAAAGGAGATTATAAAGGTATGCTTTATGAAAAACTACAGTAAACCACATATGGGTTATTTGCAAGTTCTCAGTATAACAAAAATGTGGATTAACTAACACATTTTCAGCTCTACCTATAGATATGAGCTTTTATCAGACCAGGCACATTTTCAAACATTATCTTTTAGAAATTATTAAAAAATATTCAAGCCGGGCATGGTGGTGTACGCTTGTAATCCCAGTTCTTGGGAGGCTGAGACCGGAGGATTTAGGTTCACAGTCAGCCTCAGCTACTTAGTGAGGCCCTCTGCAACTTAGTGAGACACTGTTACAAAATAAAGAATAAAAAATAGGGCTGAAGGTGTAGCTTGGAGGTAGAATGCCCCTGGGCTCCATCCCCAGTACCACACACACACACACACACACACACACACACACACAAAATTCAATGTTACATTAATCTGTTATGTTAAAAATTCTTATTTTCTTGTACATTGAGAAAATATAGCTGAGGAATCAGAAATAAATTCTGAATTGAGAGTACTTTTTTCTTTGTGTGTTTTTATGTGTACGTGTGCATTTCAATTGCATTAAATTGGCTTGTCTCAGATACATATAGTGCCTTCTAGTGTTGATAATTACCATAGGCACCAACGCATTAAATCCATTTGAATATAGGAAGCTAAGCCAGTTGGAAAGTGCGTCTTTGCTTTCACTGGGAGGAGTTTTAAGATAACATTTTATCGCCTTTTCGCCTTCATAGAATTTCATAATTTGTGTCACTATTTTGTATATCAGTTGGCTAATAAATCTGATTTTTTAGAGCCCTGTTCACCATGTGATATGTTTAATGAAGCACATGCTGAGATTTTTATGCCACATTAAAGCCAGTTCTATGCAGTTACTTTTGAGTGGCTAATTAAATAATTACTCTGTTTGTTCTGCCTATTTTTACATGCTGACAAAAGTGTATTAGGATACTGAGTATTTTTTTTTAGGTTTTCGTTTTTTGTGATATTTGTCATTATTGCATTTTACCAGTTTCTTTGAACAGGAAAACAGAAATCATGTTCCTTGTACTGACTTGTTCATGTAAAAATCTAATTTGATAGCAAAGTACCTAATGACTGCTGTGACTTAGGAGAGAAGAGGTGTTCAATTATAAAGTTACTGAAAATAACTTTACAAAAGTATCAGGAAAATGGTATTACTAATGCACCATTGAGCTAAGCATCTCACCTACTGACTAATCTTTTCTTTTCAGGTAGTCTTTGGACCACATTATTTGGGTTTGTTTGTATGTGGGACTTGAATGTCATTGTCTACATGAGTGACATGTAAATGGTATTACTCTGTTCCACAGGGGCAAGAGAAGTACGGATTGTTAAATGTAACAAAAATTACTGAACATGGGAAAAAGGTTCGGTAAGTACACAGATCTTTAAGTTCTTACATGATTTGTCTTAATTCACGTAACTGGAAAATTATACATATAATTATATTCTAGTAGAAATCATTAAAAGATTCAGAAGAATTTCTAATGTATTTTCTAGTGGAATAATGCATATAAGATTGCCATGAGATGTATGAAACATTTCCTTTGTCTTGCATTTTTATTTACTTTGTGTGTGTGTGTGAGAGAGAGAGAGAGAAAGAGAGAGAGAAAGAAAGAGATACTGAAGATTGAATGCAGGGGCATTCTATCTCCAAGCTACACCCTCAGCTCTATTTTATTTTTTATTTGGAAACAGAGTTTTGCTAGGTTGCTGAGGGTCTTGATAAGTTGCTTAGGCTGGGCTTGAACCTGTGATCCTTCTATCTCAGCCTCAAAGTAGTAGGATTATAGGAGTGTGCTACCACACCCAGTTGTCTTGACTCACTCCTTTCTTCCTCCTTTCCTCTCTCTTTTTTTCTTGTACTGGGGATTGAATCCAGGGGTATTCTACCTCCAAGCTATACTCCTAGCCCTATTGCCAAGTTGCTGAGACTGGCTTTGAACCTGCAATCCTCCCGTTTCAGCCTCCCAAGTACTGAGATTACAAGTGTGCACCACCATACCCGGCTTTGATTTTGACTTTTTAAAGATAGTTGATATGCGTGTGTTTGTACTTGTATGATTTTGTGATTGGTTTATTTCATTTCGCATTATGCCTTTGAGTTTCATCCAGGTTGTTGAAAGCTTTAATTTTTATTGTCAACAAATACCAGCATTTGTTTTGTTGAAGAGTCAGACTCGCTTCATCTATTATTGAGATGAATTTTACCTGCCAGATACCATAGTCCAAGTAACCAGAGTGTGTCCATCAGTCATATTTTCAGGGAAAAAAAAATGGGTTCCACTAAGGAAACGATTAGTTGAGCTTGCCTCTTGTGCAGCGCCTCGCAGCCTGGAGAAAGTGGGCGTAGTGTTAGTATTCAAGTGCTCACTGTTCATTCTCATCCTACAGTTTTTCTGATTCTGAAAATTTAAATTAAATGTTTTTTTAAAGTGGAAATATGACAATTTAAGCACTTTTTATAGTTGGGAGTCAGTAGATGATCTATAAAGTTGGGTGTGGTGGCACATGTCTGTAATCTCAGTACTTGGGAGGCCAAGACAGGAGGATTGTAGGTTCAAGACCAGCCTCAGTAACTTATTGAGCCCTCTTTCAAAAGAAAAAAAAAAAATGCCTGGTGGTATAGCTCAGAGGTAAAATGTGCCTAGGTTGAACCTGTGTCTGAGTGTGTGTGTGTCTACCTGTCTGCCCCCTCCCCCCACACACAGTCATTCTAAAATATCTCAAGAGATCCATAGAAAACAAAATAATAAAATAAGAGTATAACAAAATGTTGCCAGAACAAGTTCTAATATCAATAAATACAAATGGATTGTACTTTTGTGTGTGTGTGTGTGGTACTGGAGATTGACTGCAGGGGCATACTCATCTATTAAAAAGGTGCTCAGAATGAAACATAAAGCCCAATTAAATACTGTATATAAAAGAAACACCTAAAATGATTCAGAAAAGCTTAAAAACCAAAACCCTCGGAACAAGGCATGTCAAGGTATGAAAAGGGAAGCAGAGAGGAGGAATCCTAAAAGAAGACAAAGTTCAGTCTGGGGAAAGCATTATGCATCACAGAGGTCGGTACTTTAAAATGGCCAAGCATTCTGGACGAATTCTTAAGAAAGGTATAATCATTAGGAATAACGAGTCACCAAATAAAGTCCTAGTAACAGCCATAAGAGCCAGGTGTGGTGGTGCATGCTCTCATCCCAGGACTTGGGAGGCTGGGACAGGAGGATTGCAGGTTCAAGACCAGCCTCAGCAACTTGATGAGACTCAGCAACCTAGCAAGACCCTCTTTCAAAGTGAAAAATAAAAATGGACTGGAGATGTAGCTTGGAGGTGGAATGCCCCTGGACTCAATATCCAGTCTGTCCAGTCCCCCCCCCCCCCACAAACCTAAGCACAAACTATAGGAAATAAGTGGAAAAATGAGAACTTAGTGGTAATACATTTTATTTCACTTCTAATCCATGAAGGTCAAGTAGACAGAAATTAATAAAAGAATAAAATAGATCTTTTGAGTACCATAGATTTTCACAAAACTGGCCATGTGTTTGGCTTTAAGGGAAGCCCTAATGAATTCCTTTCAGTGATGGATTCAGCATTCAGTTCTACTCTTTCAGCAACTGAGTTCCCTTATAAGGGAATATTCATTTACTTTCCTGTTTGCAAACACTGATCTATACCTGCTATTTGAAAAGAGCTTTGCTAGGCCTGAGAGAAAAACAAAAATAAATGAAACACTGTTTCTGCCTTCATATAATTTACAACTCCAGTGGGAGAGAGATTTAAGTGAAAATCTCTAATATAGAACTAAATATAAAGAAGGAGGAAGTTGAGTGGAATTTGGCCAGTGAACAGCACTGGTCAGCTGTAGAGTTCTCAGTAGTGTGAGTCTGTCTTCTGTGTCTGCAGATGGGCTTATTTCTTTAAAAGCTCCGCATACACCACACTCTTTTAACATTGATTGCCTCTGAAATATGGATTGACGGAGAAGAAACAGGGACCTTTTTCTCTACACATTTTTTTTTTTTTTTTTGCGGAACTGGGGATTGAAGTCAGGGTCATTCTACCTCCGAGCTATACCCCCAGCCCTATTTTTTATTCTTTATTTTGAAACCGAGTCTCACTAAGTTGCAGAGTGCCTCACTAGGTAGCTGAGGCTGATCGCGAACCCGGATCCTCCGGTCTCAGCCTCCTGAATGCTGGGATTACAAGCGTGCGCCACCACGCCTGGCCCTCTACACATTTTTGTATTTAGAGTTTTTACATATGTGTCTTTGTAGTTTAGGAAATTAAAAAAGTCTCAGTAATAGAAACCTCAGTGATCAATCGGTGTGTTATTTTACGCTTACAACGTGTCTAGTATTTATTGCCGTAGGAGAAGAGTAGAGATAACCAAGTAATAAAAGTCTATCTATAATGAATGAGGTGAATGATAAATAAACATGTCGGTTCAATTTTTAATTGTAAATAAGAATTCTTGCCAAATATGATGTTCTGTTTATGTGACTTTAAATTGTCCTTGACCACAATATGCTGTATTAGTTCCTTGGTGGTTCCCTCCCCTCCCCTCTTTTTGATCCTGGAGATTGAACCCCGGAACATTCTACCTCTAATGGACACTCTTACCCCTAGCCCTTTTTATTTTTTATTTTGAAATAATGTGGCTAAATTGCTGAGGCTGGCCTCATATCTCTGGTCCTCCTAACTTGGCCTCCCAAGTACTGTGATTATAGGCATGCACTACCATGCCTGGCTCTATATTAGTTCCATATGAAAATAATTAGCAATTTGGGTCCTGGTTATTCTGATAATTTGTATTTCTGATTACCAACTCCATTTGTTTTGGGGCCTTTTTGATCAAGTTGGGACCACAAATTCCATGAGTATTATATCCCCAGTGAAAAAATTAGAGTGTTAATAATGACTCCAGTTATTGATAACAGCCAGGTAGGTCTTAATTTCTAAAGTGTAGATAGAAGAACTGGAGATTACAGCCTTAATTGGTCATTTTTTAATTGCAGAAAGAACTGGCTGTCTTCTTGGGCAGTGTTGCAGGGTTCATCTTTACTTTTTACCAAAACTCAAGGAAGTAGCACGAGTTGGGTAAGTCTTTCTTCTTTTGGGAGGCTTTATACCCTTAAAGTATATGAATAGTATTCTACCTGAATTTCAGAAAATAATTTCTTGAGTCCTTCTACTTATAGCAATGTGCATTTCAGAATAAATGAAGTTTTCTTTTGACTTGTAAGAGAAAGAACTAGTTAGAAAAGTCTTAATTGGTTATATTATCAAAATGAACAGATTCCACTTTATCCATTGAACTGAATGATTGGCTCAGACTTAGGCGAACAGCGGCATTTCTTTATTCATTTTCAGGGTACTAAACCTTTCCTGGGTTTGTGACTACCATTTCAGATATCTTGTTAGAAAAGAAGTGCTAATGTGGAAAGCCGCACCTTGAGGTGTAATCTGACCCTAGTACACTAGTCAGTGTCTATTAGACACTTTGAGAAGAAAAAGAAACGTCACCCTTGCTTGTAGGGTTTTCTATGTATTTGAGTGTTTATTATTGTTATTCCTCACATAGTTGTAATATGAATACTAAAAATTATAATTTGTGAGATGTAATTGCCGACATTTTTGATGCTCAGTATGCCTCAGCTCTTGTTCTAAGTGAAGAGGATTAGGTGCCTCTTAGCGGCTTTAACTCTGGGACAGTCTTGGTTTCCTTCTCTCCCTCCGGCATAGATGAGAAAGTGAGGTACTTAAAAGTTTAAGTCACCCGCTTAAGGTCTTAACCTACTAAGTGGCACGTCTGGGTTTAGAACTTTGCCTTTGGATCCCATGCTCTGGGTATCTCTGAAAATTTTTAGTAATTGAGGTTGAAGTGTAACTGTTCAACTAAACTTAAAATGACATTATTCTAAATGTATTTGGTCTGCTTCATATCCTACCTTAACCAACATTTTCATACAATCACCAAACTTCTTTAAAATTAATACAAGACTTGTGGATCCTATGTTTGATAAAAGAGAAGTCCATTTGTAAATTCCAAGCAAATTTTAATCTTCTACATTTATAATGCAGCCGTGAAACATTGCGCTGAACCACGAATGCTACACAGCGTGCTAGTTCTCAGCTACTCTGATATGCTAACCTAAGCACCCTTACAGCTGAGCGCATGGCTGAACATTCTACACTATTTCTTCTGCTTTGCTTCACTAATTTTGATTTGCCTTTGTTCACCCCATACAATGGAAATGACTGATATGCTTTCATATTAAAAGATGGCATTTTTGGTTAACTTAGATGAATAATTTAGATGTATAATTGTTTCTTTCTCCTTTTCCCTCCAAGTTAAAGCATGTGGCATTTTTTTTTTGTTTGTGTTGATGCATTTCTTGAGGAATGGTAATTCTTACTTTTTTTTTTTTGGCGGTACTAGGGTGGAACTCCAAGGGCATTCTACCTCTGAGCTACACCACCAACCCTATTTTATTCTTTATTTTGAAATAGGGTCTCACTAAATTGCAGAGGGCCTCATACGTTGCTGAGGCTGGCTGTGAGCGAACCTATGGTCCTCCTGTCTCAGCCTCCCAAGTATTGGGATTACAAGTGTGTGCCACCACACCCGGCTTAAATTATTTCTGTCTACTTATGGCTCAACTTTTATTTAAAATTGAGTGAACAAAATAGATAAAAGAAACTGAATGGAGAGGCAATTAGAGATTAATAAATAATAACAAAGTCCCTGAAGCAAGCTGCGTAATGGCCATTTATTTGATAATTACTGATCTTTAGAGATTGAAGGTTGTGCTGTTGCAAGGTAAGCAGGTGGCTAGAGCAGTGTGTTTCCTGAATCATCATTCAGATGGGTGGGTTTCCAAGTGACCTGAAGAAGGAAAACTAATTTTTTTTTTTTTTGTGGTACTGGAGATGGAACCCAGGGGCATTCTACCTCTGAGCTACACCTCCAGCCCCATTTTTTATTCTTTATTTTGAAACAGGATCTCACTAAGTTGCAGAGGGCCTCACTAAGTAGCTGAGGCTGGCCGCGAACCTGGATCCTCCGGTCTTAGTCTCCCAAATGCTGGAATTACAAGCATGCACCACCATGCCTGGCTGAAAACTATTTTTTAAATTTAGAGACTTGATGTGACTATCACAGCGACCATCATTTGGATAAGATGCTTGCATTTTTTACTCTGGAACTCCTTACATCATTCAGAACTCATAAGAAAAATGAAAATGTATTAATGCCAGAGAAGGGTACGAGGTCCTTCTATTTTTATCTAAAACTGTGTTTCTGCATTACCATGAGGCAATAGTGAAATATGGTTTAAAATTCACTAAGCTAAGCTAGCCAGTTTTGAAGTTGTAGAATTATTTCCTTCCCTTCCTCTCCCCTCTTTCCTCCTTTCTCTCCCCCCTCCCCCCTTCTCTTTTGCACTGAGAATCAAACTTAGGACCTACACTCCTGGCCCTACTTTCTATTTTGAAATAGCATCTCAGTTGTTCAAGCTTCTGGCCTGAACCGGTGATCTTCCTGTCTTAGCCTCCCAAGTACTGAGATTCCAGGCATGTGCCACTGAGCACCTGACTGAAATTAAAGAATTCTTAATAAATTCTTAATTTTAGATATGTCCTATTTGAGTTTTTGCCTCTAAATGAAATTTTATTTATATTGCTATATTTAAAATATAATTTCAAGAAGATATAAGTAAATAAAGCACAGTCTTAGTAAAGATCAAACAGAATTAGGCTATGATAAAATGCTTGATTCTGTAGTCAATTTTCAATTTTTATTTTATGGCTCATTTTAGAATTTCAAACCACCTTGCTTTACCCATTCCCACATATTAAGGGAATAAAAATAAGTTTTAAATGGACTAAGTAAAAGCAAGTAATATTATTTAAGTAAAAAGTATGTGAGTGGATATAATGTATTTTGGCAAATAGTAATTCAGTAAATGTCAAAACTTGGGAAATATGCAAAGTGGTCCTTAACTTTGGAATTAGGAATGTTTTTAAGAGGATTCTAAGAAGCATGGTGGAACACCCTGTAATCTCAGCAACTTAGGAAGACCCTATTTAAAAATAAAAAATAAAAGAGTCCTGGGAGTGTAGCTCAGAGATAGAATGGCCTTTGGTTCAATTCTCAGCTCCTCTCTCCCAAAAAGTATTATCTAGCTCAGCTTCTGTGTTCAGTTACCAGCTGGATCCCCTCAGCTAAGCTGTACCCTGTTTCTGGAGTAGAATCTTAGCCTGCCTGAGGATGAGACTCTCGGGGTCGGCTAAAAGCCCCAAAGACGAAAGCCACAAGCCACACGCTGCAGTACCAACTGCCCTTGAACTTGCCTCTGAGGGCTGGTCCTGACGCGACCTCCTCAGAGCCCGTGTGTTCCTTAGCATCCTCCAGCTGAGTTTGGGTGGCTCATGTGAAGGTGAAAGTAGAGTTCTTAAAGTATAGATTCACACTTCGTGTAGGAACTAAGAGATCCCTTTGAAGAAATAGCAGGTTCACATTTTGGCTCACTCTGGGGCACATGCCCAGTGATGGGAGACTGAGCAAAATCACCCACGCTGTTCAAAATTCTCTGGTTTGAAATAATTTGCTTTGTCTTTGTTTTTTTTCAGAGAGTGGATAATTAGAATTGAGTAAATGAAGCCAGGCGTGGTGGCACACGCTTGTAATCTCAGTGCTTGGGAAGCTGAGACAGGAGGATCGCAGGCTCACAGCTTGCCTCGGCAACTTAGTGAAGCCTTCCTCAACCTAGCAAGACCCTGTTCCCAAATTAAAAAAAAAAAAAAAATAGGGCTGAGGATATAGCCCAGGGGTAAAAGGTCCCTGGGTTCCATCCCCAGTACCACCCCCCAAAAAAGAAAAAGAATCGAGTAAATGAACTATATATGCTGTTGCAATCCTACTTCCCAAGATAAATTTTGCATAGATGCCATAGCATCAAAAAATCCAATGAGCCTTTCCTCCTTTAGAACAATTTTCTGGAAAATACTAATTATCCACTGTATTACTCTGTCAGTAACATAAACTTCTAGTTGTGTTTTTTCCCCATCTCATTTCACTTCAGAAATGTATGCCTTTATGCAGTTTGCTCAAACAGACGTGGACGCCCGCGGCGCTCTGGGCAGTGGCGCTTGGGGTTTAGCGGTAGACCGCAGGGCCGTCTGCCCTGCTTATGCCTGAGTCTTGGGGACGCGGGGCACGTGTCGGTTGACAGCGCAGCACAGCGTGTCAGGCGATCCCACGTGCTCCTCAGCACCTTCCTCGAGGACAGACAGTCACCCTGTGATGACCAGCAGTTACTCATTCCCGTGTGCCTTGAGGTTTCTAGCAATAATAATTCTTTGTCCTGGGGAGCTGTCCTTTCTGTCGCAGGTGTTAATAGATGCCTGGCACTCCCCCTCTACTTGCGAGAACGAAAAATGTCCCCAGACATTTTGTCTCCTGGAAAACAAAACCAACTCTGTGCTAGAGGAAGGGAAGGCAAGCGAGATGGGAAGACTGCCCCTATCTCGCTTGCCTTCCCTGATCCAGGGGACAGGCCTGGCCCCCCAGGAGGAAGCGCAGGGGCTTCTGGGCAAGGGTTGACAGAGCAAGATGGCAGGAGGGCCGGGCGTGAGTCCTCTCTGTTACCCTCATGCTTCCTACTAGGAACACAGACTGAGACAAGTCTCCTTAGTACAAGTGTTTTAATGCGTTTATCTTAAAAATAAAGCACAAATTTATGTAATAACAGAGAAAGGATTCTGAGATAAATCCTAGGGTTTTTGCAGAAGCACGTGGAAGTTTAGCCTTGCTTGTGCTGCGCCCTCTTGTAGAATTGTGTTCTTGTCCTGCCTGGTTCATCCTGCCATTTTTCTCGTGTGCGCCATCTTGCCATTTGCCTTGTTATGACGTCATCGTTTTCTTCCCTTTCCCCATCAAGTCGCTCTGCCGGCAGGGCTCCATCTCTGAGTTCTTGCTTTCGCTGCTTTCTTCTTGGAAACATTCTGTCAGCCGTCGGCCTGCTGTTGCATATGTAAAGTCTGATCCCGTTTCAGCGGTCACTGTATGTGTTCCTGTCCTGTACCCCTTGCACAGTAATTTTTTTTTTTTTTGCCATGAGTTCATGGTGGGGAGGGGATGACAGTTAAGTGGGCCTAGAGTTTAGAAAAGAATAACAAACAAAAACATGTTGTCAACTACATTCATCACATGTTCCTAACATTGCTGGTCATGCCATTGTATTTTTATTTCACTGGTTGGTTGGTTGTTTCATAATTTATAGCCTAACCATCTCCAGAGCATAGAATGACAACAAAGGAAATAACTTGATTTTTATCATTTTAAAAAATGTGTGTTCAAGCTTTATAACTTTTGAGATGTATCATTTTTGCTCAGGAAGCTACCTGTGCCCATCCTATGGCTTTATGGTTGATTAATCGTTTTTTGAAAAACAAAAGGTAATTAAAAAGTTAAACTCCTTATTGTGTCTTTTTTTTTAATCATGATTCCACTAATTACATGTAAATTCTAAATTTTGTGGGGTTTTTGTTTTGTTATAGCTAGTAAGTTTTTTAAACTGGCACGTTATTCTAGGCCACACTGCTAGCTGAGAAAATGAAGTAAAGGGAAGATTGGAGCCTAACCATGGGAATGCAAAGCCGCTACGTAGAGCCGCTGGTACTGCAGATCGTGAGCAGTCACCACAGGCCGGCGCGTCAGGCCCTTTTCCAGTAACAAGCATAATTTGACTTGAAAGCATTTTAGTAAAGGAAAGTTCTTATATTGAATATAAGAAGTATTTGTAATAATTGCATGCTCTTAAAATTATAGTTAAATAGCCCTGAGAAGTTTTAAAACATCCAAACCTTTGGATACTACGGGAATGCTATTTTCTGTTCTCAATTATTGGACTAAACAGACATTTCAGTTAACAGTGGCAAGATAAAAAATAAGTGTATCTTCAACACGCATTTTCTATTCACTGATCATTTTTTTATCTGGCTCACCAAATAGAACGGAGAGCTGAGAGAGAGCTGAGTGCATTTCTTCTCAGCCACCGTGCCAGCTCTCTTCCCACTGAATTGCTGGGCCTCTATAGCATCCGGCTGTAGTTATCATTTCTAACAAAGATGGGCATAGGGTTTTCTGTACTCAAAAGTTACTGTTAGTTGTTGACAACATAAAAAGTTGGTAAGGAAATAACTTTTTTTGTAGTACTGGGGATTGAACCCAGGGGCAGTTTACCTCCGAGCTATACCCCAGCCCTATTTTATTCTTTATTTTGAAATAGGATCTCACTAAGTTGCAGAGGGTCTCACTAAGTAGCTGAGGCTGGCCGAAAACTTGCCATCCTCCTGTCTCAGCCCCCCAAGTACTGGGATTACAAGCGTGCGCCACCACGCCCGGCTAGGAAATAACTCTTGGAAGCACGAAATCAGAGAACTTTTTTAGGTGGGACATGGACTCAATGTCTGCCTGATACTACTTATATATGTGTAGGAATATTGTCTTATCTTTTTGAACATACTCTTTTACATAATGATAAATTCCAAGAAATAGAATTATCAAAGTATACATGTGTTTGTCTGTTTGAGAATAATGGTATTAGCAGAGTTCCCTCTACATATCCAACTTTCATATGAAGACCTATTAGTTTGTAATCTCACAACCATAATTTTGGATTTTTTTCCCACACTCTGATGGTTGAAAAAAGATTTCCATGTGGCTTTATTTTATATATTTTTTTCTTTTTTTTGCGGGGCAGGTGTGATACTAGGGATTGAACCCTGGGGCATTGTACCTCCTGAGTTATACTCCCAGCCCTATTTTTATTTTTATTTTGAAACAGGATCTTGCCAGGTTGATGACAGTCTCACTACTTGCTGAGGCTATCCTCCAACCTGTGATCCTCCTGTCTTAGCCTCCCAAGTACTGGAATTACAGGCATTCACTACGACGCCTGGCTTATATACATTTTTTATTATGATGGAAATTGAGCCATTTTATTTCCTTTTTTATGAACTGTACATTTATACTTGTAGACATTTTTAAATTTTAAAGTAGGAATTGTTATTTTATAGTACAGAAAGAGAACTAAAGATCTCATTTGACTTATTGTTAGTAATATAAGGTTGGCCTTAATTCTTTTTGAATATACACATATGCATGAATATCACATGAAAGTTTTTCCCTTTGTCTAAAATGAAGTTTGGGAGTAATCAGTCCAAGCCCGAGTTCACAGTGGACCTCAAAGGGGCAACGATTGAGATGGCTCCAAAGGAGAAGTCCAGCAAGAAGAATGTGCTTGAGGTAATACCGTCTTTCCTAAGTAGAACTCACATTTTAAACTCTTGAATGTTCCGCTTTCAGTTATTTTGGGGATTTCATTGTGACCAGTTAGACAAAGTTGGTGATTAAGTCTATTTGCATCATAATTTAAGGGGGAAAGGTGGTATAAAATCAGCTTCATTTGTGGAAGTTACTGGAACTGAGGCTGTATTCTAAGCCTTATTTTTTAAGTCCTGCCTTTCCCCAGCAGTGATAAAAATGACATGGTTCCCTTTACCTCCCAAATTTAATATTAGGAAACAAAGGGGATCCTGACATAGGGGAGCCGTGGCATATGGAGTCATACTATGAACCTAAAACCAGTCTAAAAAAAGTGAAATCTTTTAAAAAAGAGAGAGATGAAAACCTTTTCATTTTGTCATTCAGAACCGTCCACATTACTGATCTGTATCAGTAATTTTTTTTTTTTTTTTTTTGCGGTACTAGGGATTGAACCCAGGGGCATTCTACCTCCAAATTACACCCCCAGTCCTATTTTTTAATTCTTTATTTTGAAACAGGGTCTCCCTAAGTTGCGGAAAGCCTCACAGTAACTGAGGCTGGCCAAGAACCCAGGTCTTCCAGTCTCAGCCTCTCAAGTACTGAGATTACAAGCGTACGTCACCATGCCCGGCTGTATCAGTTATTTTTAAATTTTTATTATTTACTTACTATTTTTTGTGTGTGTGGTACTGAGGATTGAACCAGGGACATTCTACCTCTGAGATACACCTCCAGCCCTATTTTATTCTTTTATTTGAAACAAGGTCTCACTAAGTTGTGGAGGGCCTAAGTTGCTGAGGTTGGCTGTGAACCTGGAATCCCAAGTACTGGGATTATAAGTATACATGCGCCACCATGCCCAGCTTGTATCGCTTATTTTTTGGTGCGTTAACAGACCACTCCAAAACATGGCAGCTGAACAGAAGAACCATTTTGTTTGCTCTGCTTGGCTGGGTGAGCCAAGTGCGTCTTCTGCTCTCCGTTGGCACTGTCCACGTGCCTCAAGTGGGGCTCGGTGGTGTAAGGTGACTCGCTCTGTTGTCTGGGTAACCAGTGGCTCGTCTTTTTCTTCAGGAAAGCCCTGCTCTCAAGGAGACTGCCCCAGGCTTCCTCAAGGCCCCTCTCAGGGTTCCAGGAGGCTTTCTACTCAGCCGCTGTATTTGCCTTCCTAAGTAGGAAATGCTGAAAATTTACTCCCTTCAGATAGTCTTTTTCTATACTTATTTTATAGTCAGAGAGACAGTTCTCAGGCTATGTAAAAAAAAAAATCATAGATTTTATTCCTTTGTGAATGAATTGTATTTATTGTGATTTTAAGTGCATGGCTTTGACATTCACTTTAGTTTCAGCAAGTGTTAGGCCATTTGTCTTGGGAGTTTGGAATCCTAAACTATTAGCTTTTCACTGAGAATTTATTATGAAAAGTAGCTTCATGTTTTATAAACTATTAAACTGATATTATTTATTCTACAAAAGATGTTCCATAGCCGTATAGTACTTTCATCATTATTAATATCTGACCCCTACTGTTGGTTTTGGGAACTTTGGATGAAGTGTATTTGGCTGTTTTGTTGAGAGCACTAACAGTACTCTTCTGCCCCACCCTCCCCTTTCTCTAAAGCTGAAAACTCGCCAAGGAACAGAACTGCTAATTCAGTCTGACAATGACGCTGTTATTAATGACTGGTTTAAAGTTCTTAGTAGTACTATCAGCAACCAGGTATGTGTGTAAATTAGGTAAAATGTTATTGTAGAGCTGTTTTTCTTTTATTTTTCTGATGGCTTATTGTACATCCAGATTCCAGTTTATATGTGAAAAAACACTTGATATATATTTTAGCAGAGGTGTGGGAAACACAGTGTTCACTTTAGCAATCACCAGGACGGTGATGTAAAGAATTTAACATTTTCATGTGTGTAACATTTGCTGTTGGTGGGTTTAAAATAATGTTTAGACCAATAAGGCGTCAGTCAAAAAAATGTTTAGACCAATAAGGAATTGGTCAAAAAGGAAGTGGCTCAAGAAGGAACAGACAGTGCCTAGCAGTATTTGTTCAATGACTGCAGGAGCTGGAAATAGTACTGTTTGTTGGAAAGAGGTCCTAGGTAACAGTGTGAGATGAGTACAGCTTCATTAGCACTCTTTATTTTCCAGTGACACCTGTCTAGTTTTTCTGCCCCTTCTCTTCTGAAGGTAGTCAGTACTGTAATATTCTTGGTAAATTTCTTATTTTTAGAACAACCAAACAGAAACTCAAATTTATATTCTGAAGCTATGCTAATAAGAAAAGTAATAAGCAGATAGAGAGACTCAGCTATACAGTTTCATACTCTGTATTTTACCTTTTGCCATGTGGGGACATGGCTCCTCATTGAGGATCATGTATCAATGACAAATGAAAAATAATACTTATGGGAAGTAAAGAGAACTTTACCTGTTCCAGCACGTTAGTCATAAGGCTGTATAACTACTTCCTTTGCAGTATGTAATATTGTGTGACATTTCTGAAACTTGTCCCTTCTTTTCCATTCATTTCTGAAACCAGGAATGGACAGATCTTTATGTCTCTGACCACAATATAATGTCCTTCTAGACAGTGTTCCTTATGTAATCTCATCTTCCACCAATCCATTCTTAATGCTATGAAACTCTTAATGTCACCTGTACTGCTCAGAAACCTCTGCGAATACCATTAAAATTCAACAACCTGAGCCCAGTCTATTCAAATGTACCTTCTACTCTACCCACTTTGGATTTTCAGTCGTAATCACAGTAATCTGTTTACTGTCCCTTGAAAGCATGTGCATGGATTCACTTAACACATATGTGATCATCTGAGCACTGGCAGATACCAACACACCATCAAAACCCTTATCTTTCTATGTGGCGTATAGTCACAGTGAAAGACAAGATACAGATACTGTTAATAAAATATGATGGGTATTATGATAATGGTGTACAAGATACTATAAAAACACTGAGCCCAGCACACGCCTGTAAACCCAATACTTGGGAAGCTGAAATAGATGGATCACAGGTTCAAGAACAACCTGAACAACTTTGTGAGACTCTCAATAACCTAGCAAGACCCTGTTTCAAAACAAAAAATAAAAAGGACTGGGGGGTGTAGATTAGAAGTAGAATGCCCCAGGTTCACTCCTCAGTGACACACACACACACACACACACACACACACACACACACACAGGTTAACTAGGGACCAGCCTAATGGAAGGCTCTGCAGGGAAAATGTTTTGTTTGTTTGTTTGTTTGTTTGTTTGTTTTGAAATGAGGCCTATAGAATAAGGGAATAAGCCTAAAGAAGAGAGAGAGAGAGAGAGAAGCATATTATTGACTATGAAATTTAAAAATAACCTACTGCTTCCAAAGTGTCAGAAGATACCAAGGACTACATGTAGCAAGAGGTGCACAAGTCTTCTAAAGGGGAAATTAAAATTGAGAGAGCCAGGGGTGGTGGCGCATGCTTGTAATCCCAGCATTTGGGAGGCGAGGATCCAGGTTCGCGGCCAGCCTCAGCTGATTAGTGAGGCCCTCCGCAACTGAGACCCTGTTTCAAAATAAAGAATAAAAAATAGGGCTGGGGCTGTAGCTTGGAGGTACAATGCCCCCAGGTTCCATTCCCAGTCCTGCAAATAAATAAATAAACAAACAAACAAACAAACAAACTGAGAGACATTGAGAAAGAGATCTATAGATGAGATCTATACCATGTTCATGGACTAACATATAAATGAGTTATATACCATGTTCATGGATGAAAAGATTCAATAATGTAAAGATACAGCTTTTTTCCAAATGATTTATAAATTACAGATTTATAATATAAATGAGATGTTTGAATCTCATTCAGAACCCAGTGGTTTCTCTAATGTAATTTGACAAGCTTATTTTAAAATTCATATAGAAGCCAGGTGTGGTGGCACACTCTTGTAATCCTAGTATGTGGGAGGCTAAGACAGGAGAATAACAGGTTTGAGGCCAGTCTCAGCAATATAACAAGACCCCCCAGCAATTTAATGAGACACTGTTTGAAAATAAAAGTATAAAAAAGGCTGGGGGTGCAACTCAAAGGTAGAAAGCCCCTGAGTTCAATCCACAGAAAAAATAAAATTCAAATAAAGATACCAAGGGCTATTACCCAAGATACTCTTGAAGTAAAAAGACTTGTTATTTCATATATCATGACATCATAAAATTATTTTAGTTAATACAGCATGGTATTCATGCAGAGATATACAGACCTGTGTAACAGAATAAAGAACCTAGACTCCGACCCACATACCTTTGGACACCTAATGTATCACTATACCACAATGAAGAAGAATAAGCTTTTCAGTAGACAATGTTGGTGCAACTAGATATTCAAGAAGAAATGGAGGCCCTTCTTTATAGACAAAAGTAAATTCCAATGGAGTAACGACCTCAATGTGGGAGGCAAGGCAAAAATTTTAGCTCTGAGGATTCAGTCCAGGTTTTTTTTTTTTTTTTTTTGCGGTACTGGGGATTGAACTCAGGGGCATTCTACCTCCGAGCTATACCCCCAGCCCTATTTTTTATTCTTTATTTTGAAACCGAGTCTCACTAAGTTGCGGAGTGTCTCACTAGGTAGCTGAGGCTGGCCGCGAACCTGGATCCTCCGATCTCAGCCTCCTGAATGCTGCAGTCCAGGTTTTTAACCTGTAAAAATTACCTTGACTAGGCTGTGTATGAGTTCTAGGATTTCTTTCAGTTCCAAACATCCGTGAGCCTGTGACTATAAAGCTTATGTTCTTGTCACAGTATGATACTGTTGTCTTACACTGTTATCATAGATGACTAGTTGTCATATCTGCAAGTGTGAGTCGTATCCTGTTGTCACAGTGTAGTGGTATCATGTTTTATCACTAACCATTGTGTCCTGACATTCTACCTGCTATTGATATGCAGTGAATCAAATCACTGTGAGTTATCAGTATTTTCTTTTTTGGAAAGCAGAATTAATGCCACAAGGGAGAAGAAAGTACTTTTATAGATTTACCAAATGTCTGAGTTATAGTATATACTAATTGGTTTCTTAAAATCATTTGTAAGAGTCACTTGCTGGTCATTCTGAGCATTTTGCTGTTAAACTAAAGTCGTATTAGAAGTAATGTGGGTTTGGCAAACCTTTATCAACAGGCAGTAGAAACTGATGAAGCGACTGAAGAGGACACACCGGATTCACCCGGAGTGGAAAAGCAGGATAAAGAGAAGGACCAGAAGGATCTTAAAAAGCTTCGGTGTAAGTTGTTTCTTCAGTATTTTGCAAGTGGTTTCAGTGGACTTACTCTCTTAGTGTTTCAAAGATTTTAAATAAATACCTGTATAAAAGCTGAGTGTAGATTCCAGTATTAGAGAATGTTCTGAGATTAAGTAGTTGCCGCTCAGTGTTTCTGTCCCTTTCCTCGTGTTAACTCATTCATCGCCATTTTTCAGTTTCATGATATGCATCCCTGTGGTATCATTAATACTAAAATATTGTCGTATTTCAAGAGAAATATATCGTTGGGCACTACTTTTGAGTCTTCGAGGAAGGTGAACTTTATTGACTTAAAAATACACAATTGCTGTGTAAGATTCTACATACAATCTTAGCCTTTAGGAAGTCCAGAGGCATTGGATAAACGCCACGATTCTCTCTCGCATGCCTGGAGGCCTTCTCTGACTGCAGGATGTGTGTGCACGTGCACAGATGCATGTGTTCATATCTCCAGGTACAGGAAGGAGCAAAGGAAAGTCAGCAACATTTTTAAAAAAAGTTTTGTTTGAAAGATTTTTTTTTTTTTTAAATTTTGAACCAGGGTCTCACTAAGTTACTGAGGCTGGCCTTGAACCTGCGACCCTCCTGTCTCAGCCTCCTAAGTGCTAGGATTACAGGCATGTGTCACCATCCCTGGCCAAAAAAAAAAGTTTTTTTTTCTAATAAAGACTCTTATGAAATATATTATTGAAATAGGCCATTAGCTATGAGTCTGTACTTTTTCCAGTCTTTAATTAATCCACATATGTAAAAAATTTTGACCTTTCAATTAGCTGAATGATTAAGAAACCCGTTCTACTTTCTAATGAAGATTAGCCCTATTACAGACATCACTAAAATATGATTCTTTATTTATTATTAATATAGTCTTTGTGCTCTCAGATGTTCCCAAATACAATTATTCTCAAGAAATAGAAATTTAAAATGTTTGTTACGACTGATAAATCAGGACCAAAGATCATGCAGAACATTTCCAAGTGGTTCCGTCCTTAGAGTACTCATAATTATGAGACTTAAAGTACTGATGCATGTTCACACACACACACAAGAATACACACATATATGTCTGTATACACACATGCACATATGTATTATAGACTCCTAATTCAATAGGATAGGAAATTCGGCTTTATATTTTATGAATGTGTGTGCGTATAGTCATTTTACCTTCTGATGGCGAGCCGGGCGTGATGGTACACACTTCTAGTCCTAGTATTGGGAAGCTGAGACAGGAGGATCACAAGTACACGCCCAGCCTCAGCAACTTAGCCCTTCCACAACTTAGACCCTGTTTCAAAAAACAAAATAAAATAGGGCTGGAGGTGTAGCTCAGAGGTAGAATGCCTCTGGGTTCAGTCTCCAGTGCCACAAAATAATAAAAACATAAAATTGATGGAAAATCAAAGAAGATAAGTAGAATAAAAAAAAGAATTATTTGTGAAATAATGACTATAACTTATAACAAATTAGAGATGTATATGTCTTGACGTATACTGAGGAAATTGGGATCCATTTTTAGAGACAAAATGAAGTTTTGCTTAAAATTGGGTGTGTGTTAATTTGATTCTCCATGTTACTCTTAAACTATATATTAAAGTTAGAATACCTGAATATGTTGCTTTTGATATATGAGGTTAATATGTTTTTAATGTGCTATGGAAAAATTTTATCAGAAAAGTTTTTATTTTATGCTTTTATCTGTTTGTCTTAAGCCATGAAAGTATCTAGCATAGATTCTTCAGAACAGAAAAAAACCAAGAAAAACTTAAAGAAGTTTCTTACACGACGCCCTACTCTGCAAGCTGTTCGAGAAAAGGGTTATATTAAAGGTGGGTAGGAGAGGTAATATTTCTAATAATGAATGCCTGTCAAAATCAGAAATCAGACATTTCAAATTAAAAACTGAAACATTTTCAAACAGTAAAAATGTTCTTGTTCTTTATTGATAAAGTTTTTAAGTACAGTGTTTGAAAGGCATTTACTTGAATACTTGAAATGGATTGATTTATATAAGTAAAGTTTACTTTAACTAAAGTATGGAAAACACATACATACCAAACTCAATTTTTGGAAACCCCACATCACAGGAGGAGCAGAGGTGCGACGGGGAACCTTTTCAGTCAGGACACTGAAGAGTTCTAGTTTTGCAATGTGAAGATCAGAAGTTAGAAAGTTTGAGTAAACTATCCCTAACAATGGAATGAAAGAAAAAATGAATAAATGCTTTTGTTCTGGATTGTTTCCTTTTAGCTCTCTCACTTAAAAGTAATTTAAAATTAGTAAAATGTGATTTTTCTAATAATTTTAGATATTTTTATGACATTTATGAAGCACTTTTTAAAATAGGAAAGTATTTTCTAAGATCACACATGCCAGACTTTAGCTTTAGTTCTTACAAGTGTGTTTAATTCCAAAGGTAAACATTTTTAATACATGACTCCAAAATAGTGACATTTATCCAGAAATGAAGGTTAAACACACACACACACACACCTATGTCTAATTATGAGCTTTCTCACAAAGGCCACCAGCAGAACATCTGTTTGTAAAGCATCTGAATTAAAATACAAAAATGAGGAGCCAGGCGTGGTGACGCACACTTGTAATCCCAGTACTTGGGAGGCTGAGACAAGAGGATCTGAGTTCATGGCCAGCCTCAGCTACTTAGTGAGGTTCTCCGAAACTTAGTGAGACCCTGTTTCAAACTAAAGGATAAAAATAGGGCTGGGGGTATAGCTCAGAGGTAGAATGCCTCTGGGTTCAATCCCCAGTACCGCAGAAAAATAAAATAAAATACAAAAATGAGTCTCATGAATGAGGTACTTCAGACTTCTAGGAAGAGTTTAGCTAAGTGATTCAATTTAGCAACCTTAAGAATTATGGCGAAACAAGTACTTCTAAATAAAACATAGGGATTGGCATGCTAAGCTTAGAGCCTTTGAAAGCAAAGCCCAGCGGTAAGTTAACGGGAACGGCTTCCATCAGGCTTTTCATTGAGAAATACAAACTGTTGTCACCTTATGACATTATTCATCACTTCAAATATGATGTTTTGTTTTCCAGAATATTTAACACTAATGTGGGATTTCTAAGTTGTTGGGGTAAAAGGTTAATAGAACAGCTTTTGAAATATATATATATATATATATATAATTTTTTTTTTTTTTTTTTTTGCGGTACTGGGGATTGAACTCAGAGGCATTCTACCTCTGAGCTATACCCCCAGCCCTATTTTTTATTCTTTATTTTGAAACCGAGTCTCACTAAGTTGCGGAGTGCCTCACTAGGCAGCTGAGGCTGGCCGCGAACCCGGATCCTCCGGTCTCAGCCTCCCGAATGCTGTGGAACCAAATATTAGCACAGGTTGGGCATGCATATGCTTGTTTTGATAGTTTAAAAAATATTTGACTTGGGAGACTGAGACAGGAGGATCACAGGTTCGCAGCCAGCCTCAGCTTACTTAGTGAGGTCCCCTGCAACTTAGTGAGACTCTGTTTCAAAATAAAGAATAAAAAATAGGGCTAGGGCCGGGTGTGGTGGCGCACGCTTGTAATCCCAGCATTTGGGAGGCTGAGACCAGAGGATCCGAGTTTGCGGCCAGCCTCAGCTACTTAGTGAGGCCGTCTGCAACTTAGTGAGTCCCTGTCTCAAAATAAAAAAATAGGACTGGGGGTGTAGCTCGGAGATAGAATGCCCCTGAGTTCAATCCCCAGTACTGCAAAAAAAAAAAAAAAAAAATAGGGCTAGAGGTGTAGTTCAGAGATAGAATGCCCCTGGGTTCAATCCCGAGTACTGCAAAAAAAGAAAAAGAGTATTTAGTAATGGTTAGGCATGCGCTTGGGTTCCGTGAGTACCTGTAGGTATTGAAGAATCGCGAGGTCCCTGCCCTCACTGAACTTCTTCTCAAGTGGGAGGCAGACAAGATCCCTTGGAGTAGTGACAGATACTGTGAAACTAACATAGTAATAAATCTTCAAGAGGAAAGGTCTTTTTTTTTAAAGGAGGTGACATTTTAGCCTGAGACCAGGAGTAAAGAGAAGGAGCCGAATTTGGGGGGAAATTATTCTCTGCAACAGGAGCAGAAAGGACACCAGCGCTCACTCAGGCAGGAGTGAGATGTGGCAGTTCAGGCGTTAGTAAAGAGAAGTGAGCGGGGTCCAGCCCATCAGCAAGGCGCAGGTCACGGGATGTGGTTTCAGGATACACGAGATGTTTTCTGTTTCACTCTGATAGTTTGGCCATTTCCGGGACTAAATTTTAACAAGATGGTTCATTTTAAAAAACATATCTCTTTCAGATCAAGTATTTGGATGCAATCTTGCTAATCTGTGTCAGAGAGAGAATGGAACAGTGCCAAAGTTCGTGAAGTTATGCATTGAGCATGTTGAAGAACACGGTAAGGGAATGGGCTCCCCCCGCCCTTTTTTTTTCGGTACTGGGGATTGAACTCGGGGGCATTCTACCTCTGAGCTATACCCAGCCCTATTTTTTATTCTTTATTTTGAAACAGGGTCTCACTAAGTTGTGGAGGGCCTCACTAAGTAGCTGAGGCTGGCCGAGAACCCGGATCCTCCGGTCTCAGCCTCCCAAATGCTGGGATTACAAGCGTGTGCCACCACGCCCGGCGAGAATGGTTTTTATCTTCATTTTTTCTCCACATTATAAGCAAACCAACTCATTGTTTTGTTATCAAAATCTCTAGGATTTTGTTGATTTTGAGTGAGGTAACCAAAAGTTCTTTATGGTCCTAAGACGTTAAGAAACAAATTTTGCTTGCAAAAGACTTACGTGTTTGCACCTGTATCAAATTAAGACCTCTGCAGGCATCTATTGAATATTTAATATATCATGGTTAATAAAGTATATGGTATTCCTTGAAGCTATCTGGAGTTGCCATTTGCTTCAAGTGAAGAAGGTAGTGATTGTGAAACTGAGTTTATCAAGAAATGTTGTGACAGTGTAGAAGAGCTGAGATTTGTGTGTGGGGGGGTGGGGAGTACTGGGAATTGAACCTAGAGGCAGTCTGCCTCCAAGCTCTACCCCAGCCCTTTTTACTTTTTGTTTAAAAACAGGGTCTTGATAAGGTTGTTGAGGCTGTCCTCAAACTGCAACCCTCCTGTCTCAGTCTCCCAAGTACTGGGATTAGAGATGTGTGCCACCACACCTGGCTGAAATTGCTGGTTCAAGACCAGTCTCAGCAACTTGGCAAGACTCCCAACAACCTAGCAAGACCCTATTTCAAAACAAAAAGTGAAAAGGATTGGGGGTATAGATTGGAGGTAGAATGCTCCTGGGTTCAATTCCCAGTGACAGACACACACACACACACACACACACACACACACACACACGAGCACAGGAGATTATTTACTGAAAATAAGATAAACTAATTTGTTTAATTTTAACATTCCTAATATTTATACTAGTTTTACGTGAATTAACAGTATATTGAGGGCAGTCACATTAACTTACATCTGTATCATTTTATACAGTGAGACACTTAGTTTTTGCTGGTTATAGATACCTTGTATCATTGACTGTCAACAGTAGAGACCCCACACTTCTCCTTATTTAAAGCTAAATGAATAGCACACGAGCTAATGGGTTTGTTAAACAGGTAAAGCATTATCACTTAAAGAATACCTAGAACTTAAATGTGTCAATTTCAAATGATACTTTTCTATATACAAAAGAAACTAAGCTACATCAACTGTGATCTGTTGTTTCTGTAGAACCACTAGTTATTAGCTTGTATTAAGTTGTTTATTAATGAAGAGAGGCTTCCAAAGCTGAGCTGAGACAGGAGGGTCACAGGTTTGAGGCTAGCTTTTGCAGTCACTTGGCAAGATCCTGTCTCAAAATAAAATAAGGCTGGAGGTGTAGCTTAGAGATAGTATCTCCCCATCAATCCCCAGTACCACACCACCCCAAAAAAGAGAGCCCTTCAGTATATGTATTTATAGTATAAAATGGTATGTAAAAAGTGGATGGGTTGATTTTATCTACTGGCTTCCCTTACTTTTTGAACTACCTCCAGGTTTTGTAGAAGTTTATCTTAAATTGTTAGTATTTGGACTTTAATGAGATGTTTTCTTTGAGCTAAGCCAAAGTTTGCATATTAAAGTAGAGTTCTTTCTGTTTATTAAACACGATTCAGAGTGAATCACCATCCTTCTCCCCTTGCCAAGAGTGTATACAAAGACACTGAAGGGAAAGGGTGTTTGTCCATTTGATTTTAGGCTAATGCTGATGAACAACGGTTCCGGAGCCAGGCATGGTGGTGGGCTCCCGTAGTCCCAGCTCCTCTGGAGGCTGCGGCAGGAGGATCACTTGAGTCCACAAGTCCAAGACCAGCCTGGATAAATAGGCTTGTCTGGGGGTGGGGTTGGGGGACAGGGAAGCAAAACAGAAAAAGAAAGAAAGAAAAAAATCGAAGACATGCAAGAAAGGGCTTTCAACATAAGTAATTGTGCTCCGTCCTTAGGTTTGGATGTTGACGGCATCTACAGAGTGAGCGGCAACCTCGCCGTAGTCCAGAAGCTGAGATTTGCCGTCAATCACGGTGAGACGCTACTCCCCGTTGTTACACCCAGAAGCGTCACTCAGAACTCTTAGAATTGGCTTCGGTCGTTTTTACAATGTACCGTTCCTGCTGTTTTTCAGATGAGAAACTGGACCTGAATGACAGTAAATGGGAGGATATCCACGTCATCACTGGGGCGCTCAAAATGTTTTTTCGAGAATTACCAGAACCTCTGTTTACGTTTAATCATTTTAATGATTTTGTTAATGCAATTAGTAAGTATGTGATTCTGCTGTAGACACTGGAAATCCTTTCACAGATTAAGTCACCACATTCCATTTGACTTTTCTTATTTTAAGCAAGTGTTTTCAGTGGATTATTTTACTTCAGAAATTTTAAATGTGACCACCAGATGTCACTCTACATTGCCAAATACCAGCTTCCTCAAAAAGTCATCGCTTTCAGTTTCGTAAGAATCGACTGCAAAATACCTAGTTGTTTTTTTTTTTTTTTTTTTAGAACAAGAACCAAGACAGCGCGTCACTGCTGTTAAGGACCTAATCAGGCAGCTGCCAAAGCCAAATCAGGACACAATGCAGATTCTTTTTAGGCACCTCAAAAGGTAAGCGCACTGCAGGGTTAGACCGGCCCCGGCCCCCTGTGTCCCTAGAACTCGGAAGAAGATACTCCTGTTGTGTCAGTTCTTCATGACGTCAAAGTAGATATTATATGCAAGGCATTTGTGTAGTGCCGAGCACATAGTAGGTATTCAGACATTGTTGCTAAAGTTATATGAAAGTGAGAGATTGGTTATTAAATGGAGTATATTTAATTACCCCAAAATCTGTCATAGTTCTAGGTTACTACATAGACACTCTAGTGACTTTTTTTTTTTTTTTAATCTTATAAAAAGAATATTAGAATACTGAGATTGAAAGTTTTAATTTCTGTGCCCTCATGAAATTTTCTTTCCCACCAGTTTAGAGGATGAATCAGTGTTACTGAAGTGTAACACACAGGTATGGTCTATGTCCTATTTTGAAAATTAAGCTAAAATAACACACATTTAATGTTTGTTACCGTGCATATCATTACACCTCTCAGCTGTGTTTATCCGGAAGCAAGCTTCTTGTGGTGTTTAGACGGAATTCTGTTTAAGTAGTTTATATATCAGCCTAGGAAATCCAGCGTTATTTCTTTTTCCTAAGTGTAGACTGTTAGGTTTATAATGTAATTTGAAAAATTTCCTTCTGTTTTTTATTCTCATTTAACAACTTTTTTTTCTCTCCCCATAGAGTTATAGAAAATGGAGAAAAAAACCGAATGACCTATCAGAGTATAGCAATTGTTTTTGGTCCCACTCTGTTAAAGCCCGAAAAAGAGACTGGTAATATAGCAGTTCATACTGTGTACCAAAACCAGATTGTAGAATTAATTCTCCTGGAGTTGAGTTCCATCTTCAGCCGCTGATTCTCTGGAAGGCAACCTGTGGAATAGAAGCTGGATTCCCTCAGATTTCAAACCTTTAAACGTGATGTCTTTTGTTTTTGGACCAAGCAGTGACGCTTTGATTTTGCACTTTTTGAGGGATCAGAAGGGAAGGAGGAGTGACGCCTCTTGGGCCTCATATTTGCTGCTGGCGATGTTGCAAGGTGGCATAACTGTGTGTAACTTTGGGTTTATTTTATCCTGAATGTTTGCATTTCATACTCTGAATTTCAGTAAAAATGAATTATAACCAGTCATATACACTGGATAATTTGGTAAGGAAAACATCCCCCGTAAACTGGATAATGTGGACTCTCTTCTTAGGATCTTCAGTTGGTAGTACAATACTTACGATGCGTTATTTAAAACACAAACACGCGTGCTTTGGGGCGTTTGAAACAGAATGAAGTATAGCTACTTTGAACCTGTGTACTTCTTCGGGGTTTCTGCATGCAGTGTGGTCTAAGTGCTGAATTCATCATAACCAGAGGGAAACCTTGAGGGAGGCTTGCTGTCTCTCACTGTGGGGCGCTGTGTCCTTCCTGGGTATCGCAGCTGCTCATTTGAGCAGCACACTAATACTATTTAAAACACTGTGATGTACTGGAGTTCTACTTAGCGTAAGTCGGTTCAGGGTATTTTGGGGCTGCCTCACTATACTGAATTGTAGCTAACAATCCTAATTATAGCTAGTGCCATATTGAGTTCTTGGTCTGACCCTGTGGAAAACAGACATTATTTGATGTAAATATGGCTAAAGACTTAATGTGCTTTAGCTTATGTATATAATGGTGTTGTATAGTCTCAGAGTACATTCTAACCCTATGTTTCTAATCATGATATTGATAATCTTTTCCACAAATATTAGATCTCCTCCAGAAATAGGCCATTATTTGGGAAGGTTAACTGTGCACTTTTAGATTTTAATCACATTTACAGGCAGATCACTGTCATGCGAATGGTACTGGAAAAAATACTGAGTAGACTTGCTAAACGGTAAATGCACTACACGAGGAGCCTTTTAGATTATTTAATATGTACAGATCACATTAGAAAAATGTATTACAGAATTCTCACCTCTGCAGTTTGAATAGTGGAAGCCCATATGTAAATTAGGTGGATCTTGGTTGAAAAATGACATTGCTAAATTTGAGAATTTCTTTTTACATTACTAATACAGATTGATTTGTACAATAAAACAGGGTTTGGAAGGTTTTGTTACAGGGAGCATGGTCTGTTGAAAATTTTTTTTAAATGTATTTTTCTAGATTAACTGCTGTATAAAAATGTCTAATCTAATAAAGAAAACTATAAGAGGTTCAGAGATCTTTACATTGGAAATGTGCATTTTGGTTCTTATTTTGTTTGTTTTTCATTTGCTGGCATACTCTTATACCTCATTTCTAAAAATCAGCCAAATCCACTGTTCCTGTGGCAACACGTACTCCTCATTTCACACCTTTTCTGTTCTTTTCCATGCTGACACCCCCCCCCCATCCCCAACACACACTTTTTATTTCTTCATCAGTATTTGAAAGCAAATGATTTGTGACCAAGATTCTTTTTCCTAGGATTGCATTTACGATTTACAGATTGCCTTCCTTGGAAACAAAAAAATTTTTTGTATGATCTGTCTACAAACTTCTCCCCTGAGTAATGTGGTAAAAATATTGTATTTGCTGTTGTGATCTTGTTCAGTGTTAACAAACTAAAGTACTTGACAGCGAAGGCAGGTCGCTTGGGTGGGGAGAAAAAGTCCTAAATAGAATGTTTATATTTGCCTAAAGATCACAGCGTGCTTTCGGGCTGGCTTATACCTTACTGTGTACCAGGAAAATAATTAGACTCAAACCTGTGATCTGTGATGTTCTTTCTCTTGGTGGTCACGAATATGTTAAAGGTTAAAATTGTCCTGTGTTTCTTGTTTCAAAGTACATGTATGTATGTGAAGTCTTAAATGTTTTATTAGTCTACAGCTAATCATTTTTATTGTAATAATGTATGTATAATGAGATCAGTGTCCTGTGTTTTCATCTTTTGTGAATTAAAAATTCTCACTTGTTTTTGTAATAACAAATCCAGTAATATTTTCCTGTCTTGACAGCTTGATTTTTTTTTAGTAGAAAATATATTAAAAGCTAAAAATAAATTATCAATGAAATTTCATTTACTAATAGACCTTCCTTCAGAATGTCATAAAAAGGTAGTTGGAGCCAAGTATGGTGGTGAATGCTTGTAATCCCAGTACTAGGGAGGCTGAGACAGGAGGATCACAGGTTTAAGTATAGCCTCAGCAAGTAGTGAGATTTTCATCAATCTGTCCACCTGGCAAGACCCTGTTTCAAAATAAAAATGAAATAAGGCTGAGGTAGAATGTCCCTGGGTTCAATCCTCAGTACTACACACACAAAAAAAGGTAGGTGGAAATTGAAAAGTATGTTCAAATGCACTCATAGTTCCAGCTAGAAAAGAGTTTTGAACTTTATAGCAGTAAGACATTTTACCTTTTACTCAGGATAATTATGAAATAAATAGCTCTGAAAAAAAAAAATGATGTTTTAGATAGAAGCAGATTTATATTCTTTCCTTGTGTGAGAAGCACAAATGGAATGATTCAGCCAGTTTGGGTTTATATAGGTTTACAGTATATCTACACTGACACATCTTACTATATATGTATATGTCGTTGCTTACAAGTGAAAACTCTTCAACAATAATAATAATGGCAGATGCCTGGAAGCCTAGTACTATTTTAGTTTCAGCACATCCTCTTTGCAAGCCTGTAATATTTGATAGGAAGATAGGAGCCGGGCATGGTGGTGCACTCGGTGATCCCAGTACTTGGGAGGCAAGACAGAAGGACCGCACTTGAGGACAACCTCAGCGATGTAGAGACTCGGCAACTTAGACCCTGACTCAAAAGATAAAATAGACCTGGGGTGTAGCTTGGAGGTAGAATGCCCCTGGGTTCAATCTCCAGCACCCCCCAACACACACACACAAGGTGGTCGTGAGTAGGAGGAGTTACCCATAACTGTGCCAAGAGATTTTTTCCAGCTGGTGGGAGAGACTTCTAGGTAAATATTTAAAGTAAACATATAGTTTCTCCTGAAGTAATTCCTCAAATATCTTTAGGCATCTTAATACATGAAGAGTCCACAACATGTCATTTTGGTAAAGAAGAAAATAATCACATGGGTGCCACACTCCCACTGGTCTCATAAAAGTGGAATGTCCACTCTGCGTCTGTGTAGTCGACTGATAGTTAGGAAGCGAGGGTTTGAACTCCAGCCATCGGCTCCGATGACCCTCATTTGTAGAAAGCCCTTCTCCAGCACGTGCACTGTGCCCGCAGGTGCTCACTGGGGTCTCCCACCTGTGTGCTGTGGCCTTGGGGCTGGGCAGAGTTCTTTGTTTTAAAAAGCCAGTATTCCTGTACAACTACTATAGTCCTCTTGAATACAACTTTAGTTTGTGATACAAGAAAAAAGCAAACAAGCAAACAGGGACACAAAGCAAAACCAGCAGTCTCACAATAATGGTGCCTTCTAATCTATTGGAAATTCCCGAGCTGTAAGGCAGGCGGAGCCAGGCTTAGTATTCCAAGGGGGGTGGGGGGGATGCTAATGAGACCTTCCGCAACTGCTGAGACCAGGGAGCGCTCCCGAGGAATCTCAATTAGTCCTCTCAGCTGAAGTTCTGTGGACCAGTGGTGGCTGTAAGTATATTCAGCTGGATCGGGCTCTTACAAATTAGCCTTATGTGACTACGGCGCCTAAATGAACTCTTTGATTTCCTTCATTGCTTCCTCCTCCCACGGGGGGAGGGGAGGAGAAAGGGGCACTTTCAAAGTACCTTCTAAAAGAGCACTGTGGAACAAACCACAATACCTTCTTAGAAAAGTCTGCTTTGTGACTTTCCTCATCCACCTTCCCTTCCCTTTCACTTCCTCTCGGTGTTTTCGGAAAAGTAGTCTTTGATAAAGATGTCTAATTATTAATGCCCGTAGCCAAATCTCCCAGGTAGTTCTGATGGCCGTGGCTCCTATGGCAGGTAGAAACTTGGAACGCTGTCACGAAGCCCGCAGAAGCCTGTGGATGACAAGCCGTCCTTGGAGGCTGTTCCCGAGGGCCGCAGAGGCAGAGGGGAAGCGCCGGGAGAGTCCTGCAGAGCACTGGGCATTCCGAGAGTTTATATTTAGGCAAAGAAAACTCATTCTCTGATTGATAAAGCAGGAAAAGGCCGGTAGGACCCCTGACATGCAGATTTTTTGTGGACGAGAGAACTGAGACCCAGACTGGCTGCAAATGCTCCGCGTCTTATGCTCGAACGTGGCCGCAATAAGCCGGAGGCCCAAGCAAATGATTTTTTTTTTTTTTTTTTTGCGGAACTGGGGATTGAACTCAGGGGCATTCTACCTCTGAGCTACACCCCCAGCCCTATTTTTTATTCTTTATTTTGAAACAAGGTCTTACTAAGTTTCGGAGTGCCTCACTAGGTAGCTGAGGCTGGCTATGAACCCGGATCCTTCAATCTCAGCCTCCCAAATGCTGGGATTACAAGCATGCGCCACCACGCCCGGCTTGGCAAATGATATTTTGACTAGTTATTTTTATTATTTATTTATTTATTTATTTAGTGGTACTGGAGATTGAACCCAGGGGCATTCTACCTCCGAGCTACACTTCCAGTCCTATTTTTTTTTATTCTTTATTTTGAAACAGGGCCTCACTAAGTTGTGGAGGGCCTCACTAGGTAGCTGAGGCTGGCTGTGAACCTGGATCCTCTGGTCTCAGCCTCCCAAGTACTGGGATTACAAGCATGCGCCACCACACCTGGCTTGACTAGTTATTTTTATTTAAAGTTTATGATCAATTTAAGTGTGGTGGCGGTCCCTTTACTTACAAGGGATACATTCCAGGACCTCTGGGGGAGTCTTGAAACCACGGATAGGATCACATCCTCCATATACAGTTGACCCTCGGTTGTGTATGTGGGTCCCACATTCGTGGATTCAACCAACCAAATATTGAAAGTAGTTGGAAAAAACAATTGCATCTCTGCTCGAGAGGACCTATCTGGTCATTCCCTAATCTAGTAAAGCAGCTCTGAACACAGCATTTATGTTGTGTTAAGTTTACAAGTGCTTGAGATGACTTAAAGTATGTGGGGTGTGTGTGCGTAGGTTATATGCAAGTGCTGTACACTGGGGACATGAGCCTCCACGGATGGCCGTGTCTGCTGGGTGGAGGTGACTGTGTCTGCCGTCCCCGTGGATACTGAGGGATGGCTGTGTTGATGTTTCCGGGTGCCCTGCAGCATGGCCTCACTGTACAGTGGTAGCGCCCTCCCATATTTTATGCCCTGGTGCTTCCCAGGCACAGCCGTGCTTGCACTTTGGGACCATTTTAGATAAAGTGACAGTCACTCAATAACCCAGTGGCTAGTAAGGGACTATGGGAGGGTAGTATAGACCCTGGAATGGGCGGGATAGAGGGGTGGTTTCCTATTTTGGGGCAGTATGAAGTGGGATGGCAAGAAATTTCATCATGCTACTCAGAACAGTGTACAATTTAAAACTCACAAACTTTTATTTCTAGGAATTTCTATTTAACATTTTTGGGCCAGGGCCACAGTTGACCATAAGTAACTGAAACTGGAAAGCGAAACTGAGTAAGGAGGGGACCACTGTCAAGCATATTCTAACGTTCAGTGTCATCACGTGAGGAAGAAACAAGTAACCTGTTTCCTTTTCTGGTCATATGTTTTCAAGCTAAGTTTTTTAGTTTATGTGACATTTTGAAAACTATTTTTCTTGTCTGCGTTGTGTACATCTGTAACGAATACAGAGGTGACCAGAGGAAGGTACTGCTTTCTCCTGGTATCCCCACCTCGTTGTGTAGAAAAAGCCAGCATCCCTCTCCCTCTCCGGGCTAATAACCGCACCCCAGTGGCTCTGCCTACTGACATGGCAGTGTGTGCCGACTTCTGTTCACTTCTGTTCCAAAACAGTGATGTCCAAATGCTGTAGTCACGTGGGGTAGTCTAAACTTGGTCTTATTGTGGGGAAATACACATGACATAAAACTTGCCATCTTAACCAATCTAAGTATGCAGTTCAGCGGCTGAACACAGCCACGATGTGCGGCCACAGCCACCATCCATGCCCAGAACTCTTCATCTTCTAAAACAAGTCCTGTGCCTGTTAACAGGACGGCCCCAGCCCCTGGCACTACCATTCCTTCCGTCTCCGATTCCAGTTACTTATATACGTGGGATGATACAGTATTTGTCGTTTGTGGCAGGCTTAACTCATGTAGCGTATTTCCTCACGACTCATCCAGGCTGTAGCATATTGCTAACTTCCTTTTAAGGCAGAATAGTCTCCTGTCGGTGTACGTGTCTCATTTTGCAGCCCATTCATCTGCCAATGGGTGGCTTCCACACTTTGGCCATGTGGACAATGTCGCTTCAAGACCCACAAGATGTGGCAGTCCTTTCCTGGATATGACACCAAAGGCAGAGCAACAAAGCAGAAAGACCGATTGGATCTCACGACTTAGAAACCTTGTGCATCAAAAAACATTATCCGCCGGGTGTGATATTGCACACCTGTAATCCCAGTACTTGGGAGGCTGAGACAGGAAGATTGCAGGTTCAAGGCTAGCCTCAGCAATTTAGCAAGGGTCTTTACAACTTAGTGAGACCCTGTTTCAAAATGAAAAATAAAATAGGGCTGGGGATGTAGCTCAGAGGTAGAGTGCCGCTGGAGTCAATCCCCAGTAACCCCCCCCCCAAAAAAGACATTATCATCAGAGTTAAAGGGCAACTTTCAGAATGGGAGGAACTATTTGCAAATCATCTTTTTTTTTTTTTTTTTTTTTTTTTGCGGTACTGGGGATTGAACTCAGGGGCATTCTACCTCCATGCTATACCCCCAGCCCTATTTTTAATTCTTTATTTTGAAAAAGGGTCTCACTAAGTTGCGGAGTGCCTCACTAGGTAGCTGAGGCTGGCCGCAAACCCGGTGTCAGCCTCCCGAATGCTGGGATTACAAGCGTGTGCCACCACGTCCGGCTTGCAAATCATATATCTGATAAGAGATTGGTATGCAGAATACATAAAGGAAAACTAAAAACAAAAAAGAACCTGATTCAAGAATGAGCAAAGGACATAAGTAGACATTTCTCCAAAGAAACTCACAGATGGCCATCAGCACAGGAAGAGACGCTCAGTGTCACTGAATATTAGAAAAATGCCTCAACATCGATAGCACTCCACACCCTTTAGAATGACTGCTCTTTTGTCTTAGATAAAAACAATGTCGGCAAGGATGAGATGGGAAGGAACCCGGTGCCACTTACAGTCCCTTGTTGGGAATGTAACGTGGTACAGCCACTGTCAGAACAACACGGTGGTCCCTCAACCTGAGGTTACTACACGATACTGCAATTCCACTCTAGAGAGCTTAAGACCAATTAAAACTAAAACCTAAACATTCCCTTACCTGGAGCTACAGAGCCGGTGGGGCACATTTCCATCCTCAGGAAGTCTGGGACACACTGCTCTTCTGGGAGACCAGTTGTGAGGAGTAAGCAATCGCCAGTGCAAAGGTTGCAGAATTCTTTGAAAAACCAGGCTTGAAGTATCGTGTAATGTCTCTTAATCCTTCAGAATCGTCTCTTAAGCACGAGATGCTGGAAGAGTCTGCAGTGAAGGCGAGAAGTCACTTTTCGTGCCAGGTCTGCCCGGCTTGCGTTGGGACGGGAGGGTGTGAGTGCCACCTTCCAATGGCAGCTCCACCCAAGGCGTGTTTGAAGCTGCCTAAACCAAGCCTCCGCTGACGGCCTTCTCTTTGAGAAGTTTAGGAACGCTACACTGGGAGATCATTAACATCTCAGAAGTTTGTGTCCTAATAATCTTTCAAATTTTAGAAATCTCCACTTTGTTAGGGAAGGTTTTCTAAAACCTTATTTCAGACAAACGTAACCATGAAAGAAATGGGTCTAACTGGTGCTTCTCTTTGCATTTACTTCAGACTTTTAATAATGCCCTATATGAAGTAGTAAAGGTGGCAAAAACCTACATAACACAACTTCTCTTTAAATGAGACCTGCTATCTAGCCACGAGTGAAGGGAAATCGTTGGGAGTCTCAAAGCAAGCCAGTAGGTCTGCCCATGATTCCACCAGCTGCTTGCTGAAGCAAGATGTCGAGCCCTCGGAACAGGTGGTGATTTTTGTTCCTGGCTTTACTGAAATAGTGTTTGATGTATTTTCCAGGTTTCAGAACTGGTACTGATAGGCACAGTTGACATGTAATGCCCCCGTTGCTGGTGAGTTTTGGGCCCTGCTGTAAAGGCTTCCTCCTAGTAAGCATCTGAAATTTCCAGTGCAGGGTGAACGGTGGTGTGTTAGAAAGCCTCACTGACCCAACTCATTGACAGAGTGCCTCAGG
Source organism: Graphiurus murinus (assembly GCA_004027655.1). Taxonomy (NCBI): domain Eukaryota; kingdom Metazoa; phylum Chordata; class Mammalia; order Rodentia; family Gliridae; genus Graphiurus; species Graphiurus murinus. The sequence goes on along the minus strand of PVLC010007481.1, from coordinate 5,215 downwards.
CAGACTCAAGCGAATCCGAGAGTGAAGAAGCTTTGTCCTCTAGGAAAATGGACGTCCCAGACTCTCCTCCGGCTTTCTCCTCAAGCACACTGAAACATGAAATGCTTCTCTCTTTCCTTCTTTCTTCCCTTTGGCCCCTGTGCCAGCAATTCCTGTTTGCCTTTGGTGGTCGGTAGAGTGTGCTCACAGAAGCTGTAGTGGGACTTACTGAGGCCCCTGTGTTCAAAGCGCCCCGTTTTCTTGGAGAGGATGGGCTTAAGAATCAGAGGCTCAGCTGGGCGTGGTGGCGCACGCTTGTAATCCCAGTGCTTAGGAGGCTGAGACTGGAGGATTGCGGCCAGCTTCAGCTACTTAGTGAGGCACTCCGCAACTTAGTGAGACCCTGTTTCCTGATAAAGACTAAAAAGTAGAGCTGGAGGTGTAGCTCGGAGGTAGAATGCCCCTGGGTTCAATCCCCAGTACTATAAAGCAAACAAAAAGAGTCAGAGGCTCTAGGAAGCCAGAAGCACACCGATGAGCGAGGCGGTGTCTGTCACTCTGGGGTGTCCCAGCGTCCTTGGACCACGGAGAGTCCCGACTAGGAGATTCGCTGCACTCCGCCCTCCTGCCACAGGACCAGAACTGACGGAACGTTTCTGTGCCTGGCTACATCTTACAAACGCCCTGGCTAGTCCTGTCCCTGTCCCCTGACCTGTGAATGTCGGCCGTGTTGGTTGCCTGCATTTTGCCAGTAACAATGGCGAGCGCCCTTACCCGTCATCTCAGTGGTCGATGCCTGCAGCGTCCACGTTTGTCATCAGGAGCCACAAAGCCGGTGTCACGCGTTAGGAGACTGTTATTCCGAATAGTGAGTAGTTACTGAAACATCTCCCGCTGAGAAAGAGGTTGGGAAGAGAGTTTAAACAATCCACTGGGAATATCCATTTAGTCATCAAACAAATTCAGAGGATTTACTTTAGGTGTTTAGATGTCCGCATTGTGTCGGCTTCTGGGGCTGCAACAGTGAGTAAAATAAATATAATCTCTGCTCTCAGGTTTAGAGCCTGGAGCCTGGTGATGTGGTGGCTGGTGAGTTCTGGCATCTGAACTCCAAAAGGCCAGTCTCGGTCGTTGCTTACCATTCTTCCAGGTCAGGTGCTGGTGTTGTGGTCTTGCCAGTCCACGGAGATGGAGCTCGGATCCGTGGCTACACCCCCGGGCAGCACGTGTCGAGAACGACGTCGCTCCCGCACACTTGCATACAACAGGTGCTGAGGCCGCGATGCAGCCCAGGTGCGCCATCCCGGCAGGACGCGGTGAGCTCCGAGGTGTGACGGCAGAAGCGCCACACAAGTGACCCACGTCGTGCTCCCTGATGAAAACTAGGTGCGTGGGAAGATTCTGGGGAGCTGGTGGCGATGCCAGCATGGTGTTTCAGTTTCCACCTTAAAACAGCCCGGTGACACTGACAACAACAGCGGTGACGTGTCCTCCGCAGCCCTCACAGGACCAGCAAGTGGGGCGGATGGATGGAGCCCAGGTCCGCGTGGCGCAGGTTTCAGCAGGAGAAAGGAAGCAGCCAGCGGCATCTGGCGGGCTGAGAACGGCAGAACCGCGACATCACCGTCAGCTCAGCCCTGCCGTGGTCGGTCCAAGTAGCCGGAGCTCCCATCCACGAGGGCATCACACGGGGAGGAAGCTGCTGAAAGTGGAGCAAAAACTGAAGAGAAGAGAGGTGTAAAGTGGGAAGGGGAAGTAGCCGCCATGCTGTTAAAACCGCACAAATGTGAGCGCAAACCCCAAGGCCAACAGAGCTTTCCTGAATCTGGCCTCATTCTAAACCTTGTAATTCTGCACCAAGACAAGCAAAATAATAAATAATACTAAGGTCCAATTCCATATAAAGTGTAAATAAGGGGGAAAAAAGCAGAATAATATCCCAGGGGAAAACAGAAGCATGTCAGAAGCACTCACAAAAACTGCAATGTTCTATCGCAGAATGAGCTGGGAGGTTTTAAGGAATGATTCAAGACATGTAAGGATGATGTAATCAGAAGAAGTGGATCAGATAACAGAACTCAGGGAGACTGAGGGACCCAAATATTTCAGAAGAAACATAAGAGCACATAGTATATAAATACAATAAGTAAGCTTTAAAAATAACAGAAGGTGCAAAAAGAGAACATTTAAAAAACAAAAAATGAAAGACAAAGATTTTTTAAATGTTGAAAAGTGACATTGAAAAATAGCAAAGAAAAATAACTGGGTTATACAAAGTCAATGCAAGCAAAAGAAATATTAAAAATTATAGCCAGGCGTGGTGCTGCATGCTTGTAATTCCAGTACTTGGGAGACTGAGACAGGAGGATCACAGGTTCAAGTCCAACCTCAGCAACTTAGTGAGACCCTGTTTCAAAACAAAACAATTTAAAAAAAATGTCTGAAGGACGGGATAGGAGAGGGGCTTGGAGGTAGAATGCCCCTGGTTCAATATCCAGTAACACACACACACACACACACACACACACACACACACACACACACACACACAATTAGATTTCAAGAGGACTTTCCTGAAATTAGAAATGAAATTATGTATTGAAATACCACACCGAGTAACAACTCAGCTAAAACAACCAATACTAAGACATATTCTAGTAAAATTACTTGCCTGTAAAGGAATAGAAGTGGGTACCTTTTGGGCATCTATTTGAAAAGAGTACTTGATTTCTAAGAGAAATTGTTAGGTCATCATCGGAATTTTAAACAGCAATGCTTTATACCAGGTGAAAACTGAGCAACATATTCAAGATTCTCAAGAAAAGAAAAGTCAGCCAAAGACTTTTTTATACAGGAAATAAACAAAAACTGAACCTCAAGTATAAAGGGCACGATGTATTAGAGACATTTAAGAAAATACTCTTCCCCTAAGCCTGCTACACAGCTACTACTACCAAATGTCTTAAGAGACGTCAACATAAGAACCGATCTGATACATTATCTAGGCATTACTGTAATGAAATATACCTGAGGCAATTCATTTATAAAGAGAAAAAACGAGGGTTCACGGTTGTGGGTGTTCTAGTCCCAAATTGAGTGGCACATTCTTTGGACTGCTTGTGAAGGCAGCACGTCCTGGTAGAACACTCCCCAAGCTAGGGATCAGAGAGAGAGAGAGAGGGAGAGAGAGAGGGAGAGGGAGAGGGAGAGGGAGAGGGAGAGGGAGAGGGAGAGAGAGAAGGTAGGCGAGCGCGCCCCAGTCACGGCACCTCCCACGAGGCTGCCTCTCAACCGTGCCACCGCTGCCCAGTGGCACCATCCTGGGGACCTAGCCTGGCACATCCAAATCACAGCAGGTGAGCATGGGCGACTTAATAGAAATAAGAATCGAATGAGGGTGGGCAGGGAGGAAACACAGCCTCTCTGTCCTGACAAATGGGCGTCAGTACTGTTTTTGCAATTGTAGAGTGAGGAGAACATATGCTACTCTGTAATGTTTTCAAGAATCACGTTGGCATTCTGCCTGATGTGTATGTGATGCAAGATGAAACAAATGTGTCCATGTGGGAGATTTTAATTCTTGTCCTGAGTCCTTGAGAATCAATTCTTAGATGGAGTGAAGGCGAGGCATCTGGAAAGTTTAAAGACCTGGCATGATATAACATCGTGAGCTGCTTTATTTATTTTGGAACTGGAGGTTGAACCCAGAGGTATTTTACCTCCGAGCTACACCCTCAGCCCTATTTTATATTTTATTTTGAAACAGGGTCTCACTAGCTTGTGGAAGGCCTCTTTAAATTGCCAAGGCTAGCTGTGAACCTGCGATCCTCCTGTCTCAGCCTCCCAAGTACTGAGATTACAGGCCTGTACCACCATCCCTGGCTACAAACTACTTTTTTTTTTAATGCACAATTTAATGACTTTGTCCACTTAAACAATATAACTTCAAAAGTACAGATAAAAGTAAAGTGTCATAAAATAACAGAGGGCTAAGTTTTGACTACTGCCTCTCTTTTTTTTTTTTGGTACTGGGGATCGAACCCAGTATCATTCTACCTCTGAGCTACACCCCGAGTCCTATTTTATTTTGAAACAGGGTCTCACTAAGTTGTGGAGGACCTCGATAAGTTGCTAAGGCTGTCCTCAAACCTGCAATCCTCCTGTCTCAGCCTCCCAAGTACTGGGATTACAGGCCTGAGCTACTTTATTTATGTAGCTATGTGTACATAAGTACAATTTATTGGTTCTATCCACTTTAAACACCTAAGAAAAATAATCAACCTTGGAAGCCTCCTTAGCACCTGAAATTTGACCTTGAACTGTAATTTCTCATCAAAAGGCACCAAGGCTTTGGAGAAGTGGTGGATTCGAGGTGTGGGCAGGAGACGCGTCAGATGACCCTGGAAGGTCTTGTCACAGCAAGGAAGTGGTCAAACATGACTAGGATCCTGCCAGAGGATTCTGAAGATAATTTGAAGAGGATCCTGTCGTAAAATGAGATCGTGAGACCGACTGTAGTGGTACACGCCGGTAATTCTGGCACTTAGGAGGCCAAGACAGGAGGACCAAGACCAGCAAGACCGGCGGCAGCTTAGCGGACACACTTAAGAAAGAAAAGGAAGAAGCAGGAGATAGTTTGAGCTTCAGGATAAGAACTGCAATGAGTTGGAACCCATTAACATGTTGAAACCCATGGATTGTTGTGTATTAATTATTCAGAATGCCGGGTTCCCCTGCATTCTGGGGTATTCCTACAGGCTTCCAACATAGTTTGGCCCAATTTGTTCCCATTAGCCCCTTCCCCTTCTCCTCCCCGACCCCTTTCCTCTGCACTAACAGGCTCTCTTAACCACCATGACGCCCCTTCCCTTTCACAAATGAGAGAGCACATGTGACACGTCTTCCCGAGACTGGCTTCTGTCACTGAACATGACGCTCTCCAATTCCTTCCATTTCCCACAAATGATGTAATTTCATTCTTCTTTATAGCTGAGTAAAACTCCATTGTGGGTATATGTACCACATTTTCTTTCTTCCTTTTTTTTTTTTTTTTTTGCGGTACTAGGGATTGAACTTGGGCGTTCTACCTCCGAGCTATACCTCCAGCCCTGTTTTTTATTCTTTATTTTGAAACTGAGTCTCACTAAGTTGCGGAGTGCCTCACTAGGTAGCTGAGGCTGGCCGTGAACCCGGATCCTCCGGTCTCAGCCTCCGGAATGCTGGGATTACAAGCGTG
>PVLC010007480.1:10597-63265 GCA_004027655.1 Graphiurus murinus | reverse complement strand
TGCTTCTGGCCAATCAGGACTTGACTCGTATCTGAGCTCCAATTGGTCAGGAAAGCTAGCCTGCACATAAGCTGACATTGCTGTTTTACCACAACGCCTTATTAGGAGTTGTTTACTGCACTGAGGTACTTTACTGCACTGAGGTACTTTACTGCAGTCGCCATCTTTTAGGCGCAGCAGCTTCACCGCTCCCAACAGGCCTTCCCATTTTTTCCTTTTCTTTGTATTGTACTATAGATTGAACCTGGGGCATTCTACACTGAGCTATAACCCCAGTCCTTTTTTGTATTTTTTTTATTTTGACATAAGGTTTCACTAGGTTATTAAAGGTCTAACTAAGGTGCTGAGCTGGTCTTGAATCTGAGATCCTCCTGTTTCAGCCTCTCAAATATTGAGATTACAGAAGTGAGGCATCATGCTTGGTTCCTATTTTTTAAAACACATTCTTAATTAAGTCACTTTATTTTCTTATACAGTATAAAACCATTTATGTAGTGGCCACAGCTGAAGCCTAAGTCCTATACATGGACACTGGGCCTGGGTCTTTTTGAGATTTTCAGTGAATTCCTGATAGGGAGACACAGTCTCTTTCCACAAGCTTGGAATAAGATAGCTGTCGGTCTTGGAAATGGCATTGAAGATAGCTGGTGAAGTCTCCCAGGGTGACAGAGAAGTTTCTGGTGGAAGTGTAGCCATTGGCAAAACAGGCCATTATCAGCGGCTTCTGGAATGGTGGGGACGAGATGTGCCAGCCTATCTTGCAAGGAATGGTAGGGGGCTTGCCCATCGTGCTCTCCTAGTATCCTTGCTGCATGGAGACTCTGGGGAGCTTGGTCAGGATTGTGCCACTAATGGCAATGGCTACCTTCTTGGAAAACTTAATACCCAGACAACATGTTCATTTACAATCCCAAATGCTGACAGACACTTTGTTCTGGTCTGCTGACCAGCAGAACTCTGTTTTCACATGGGAATTATCTTCAAAACTTAGCTCCAGGAAAAATTGACGACCTCTGACTTTTGATGAGTAGGGAGAGAGATAGATCCCCTCCAAGGACTTATCTTCATTCCCTTGACCAAGAAGCACAGTTTGGTGATGGGAAGCCACTCCTGATCCTTGATCTCGCTTCTGTGAACTCTGAGACAAAATTCAAATGCTGCTGCAGAAGCTTCCCCAGAACCAGAAGCCAAAGTCTCGCAGGCCACCCAGGAGCCTGGGGACTGTCTGCAGCACTGGTGACATTTGTCATTTGGTGTTTTCTCAGAAAAAGAAAAAAAAAAAAAGGCTCAGCATTTTCTTTCACTTTAGCCCAGTGACCTCATGCTAGACTTCTACTTTTTCCTTTTTTATTTTTTGTTTTTGGTACTGGGGATTGAACCCAGAGTCATTCTACTTCTGAGATACATCCCTAACACTTTTTTTTTCTTAAATATTTGGTTTTGACACAGTTTCGTCCTGTGAATCTTGCTAAGTTGCTGAGACTGGTCTTGCATCTGTGATCCTCCTGTCTCATCCTCCACAGTACTGGGGTTACAAGCATGCACCACTATAATATAATATATTTATGTTGTTCTAAGCTACTAAAAGGATTGTCATCACAATGGAAAATTAATAAATCCATCTCCTCAGTTGACTTTTGAACTCTACAGACCTATCTCTAATCAGTAAGAAGAGGCCTTTGTCCTAGATTCTTGCCTAAGAATCCAACTTTTAATAGTTTGCTGCCAGCTCTTAAAAGACTTAGTTAGAAACTATCTACAGAGATAGCAGCCTTTCCATTATTGTTGGACAGACCAGTATTGTCCAAAACTACTTTCCATGAAAATGGTCAATATTTGTGCTATATTCCATGTAAATGGAATAATATAATACATATGACTATTCATTTGTGGCTGGTTTTTTTTTTTTTTTCACTTAGCATGTTTTCAAGGTAGCATGTATTAGCATTCCACTTCCTTTTGTGGGTGAAATAAGTAAGATTCCATGTTTGGATATAGCACATTTTTTCTTCCAGTATTTGAGTTATTTCTACCTTTGATTATTATGAATAATGCTATTATGAATGTCCTTACAAGTTTTTATGTGAACATACATTTTCATTTATCTTGGGTATATGCTTGTCAGTTAAGTTACTCTGCCCTATATTTAATTGTTTGAGGAACTGCCAGATTGTTTTCCGAAGTGGCTGCACCATTTCGTATTCCCACAGGCAGTGAGTTCTAATTTCTTCTCATTATTGTCAACACTTATCATTATCTCACTTTTTAATTTAAGTGGGCATTCTAGTGGCTATGAAGTGTTATCTCATGGTATTTTTTATATAAAGGTCCCTTATGAATAATGAAGTTGAGCGTCTTTTCAGGTGCATATTACCATTTGCATATCTTCTTTGAAAATGTCTATGCAGATCCTTTGTCCATTTTTAAATTAGGATATTAATATTTTATTATAGAGTTGTAATAGTTCCTTATATATTCCAAATGCAAGTGCCTTATGACGTGTTATTGGCAAATATTTTCTTCTAGTGACTGTCTGGGTCACTTGATTTAAACCTGAAGAACTCTTTTATTATTTTGTGAATCTAAATACAGGAAATTTTGTTTTTGCTTATTGGGGAAGGTCTTTATTTTGGCTTCAGTGTTGAAAGATACCTTTGCCGGATAGAGGATTTATTGTTGAACTTTTTTCATTTTCTTTGAGCAGTCTGAATATGTTATCCTACTATCTGACCTCTACTGTTTTTTACTGAGAAATCAGCTCTTAATTTTACTGTGGTTCCCTAGAAAGGGGCAAGTCATTTTTCTCTTGATACGTGTGTGTGTGTGTGTGTGTGTGTGTGTGTGTGTGTGTGTGTGTGTACTCAGAGGCATCTACCTCTGAGCTATAACCCCAGCTCTATTTTATTTCTTTATTTTGAAACAGGGTCTCACTAGGTCTCACCTGCTGCCTGCATTACTTGCTGTCTCACTATCTATCTTCTGTCTCAGCTTCCCAAGTACTGGGATTACAGGCATGTGCCACCATGCCTGGCTCTCTTGATACTTTTAAGATTGTCACTGTATCTTGATTTTCACTTTGCTGCATCTATTTGTGAATTTATTTGCATTATTTTTATCTAGAGTCCATGAACTTCCTGATTGTGCAGATTATTTTTAATATATTTGTTAAATTTTCAGCCATTATTTTTTTGAATGTTTTTTGGTTGCTTTTTCTCTCTTCTCTCTTTCTGGTACTCCCAGGATGCATATGTGGAAACTTGATAGTTTCCACACTTCTCTGAGGCTCTGCTCACTTAATTATTTTTTCTTTTTATTCTTGGGGTTGCATCATTTCTATCAACATTTGTTTAAGTTGTACAAATTCATCTTTTACCAACTCAAGTCTACTGATGAGCTCCTCTATGACTTTCTACTTAAGCTATACTTTTCAACTCCAGTATTTTCATTTGGTTCTCTTTTATTCATTGCCTCTTTTTTGATATCCTCCATTTGTGGTGACATCATCACATTTTACTTCTTTAGTCACAGATTCCTTTAATTCCTTGAACATTTTTAATGGCTATTACTAAAATTTCACCTCTGGTCACTCTCAGAAGCAATTTCTGTCGACTGCTTTTTTTTTTTCCTGTATGGGTTGTACAAGGTCATACTTTCATCTGTCTTTGTGCATTCCATAATTTTTGTTGGAAAATGAAAATTTTAGATAATAAATCATTAACAACTTTGGGTTGTTACTGCTCTTTGTTTAATGGCTGGCTGGGTGTTTTATTTTCAAATCATAAGAATCTCCCCAGTCTCCCCAGTCTCCCCAGTCTCAGTGTGAAGCTTCTGATGTTGTTCATCAGGGTACTACCTATACTGTCACGGTCACGCTTGAAAGACAATGGTTTCATCCAGCTATTAATTCCACTAATTGCAGGTTGATTGTTTTAATATTTTCAATAGTGTCCTGAGGCAAAAATAGCTCCACAGGTTAAACCAATTCAAGTTGGGCTCCTTTGAAGAAATAGTTCCTGTAGTCAGTGTTTGGGTGCTCTCCTCCCAACACTTTCCCTGGTTCTCTCCAGCAAACTAGCAGACTCACAGTTTAGTTTATATCTCTGGCAAATGGAAGTTCTGAATTACCTTTATCTTATATCACGAATGAATCTAACAGTTCTCTCCCAATTTTTTTTTTTTTTGCCACAATATCTGCTGATTTTCATTTTGCCTTGTTATTTTAATACAGGGTCTCACTATGTTGCCCAGACTGACCTAGTACTGGTATTCCTCCTGCCTCAGCCTCCTGAGTAGTTGGGGTGCACCACCATTACCAGCATCACTGTTTTTTAGAGTACCATTAGGTTTCATCACCTCAATACTTTTTTGCAAATATAAGTTCTTTTGGGAAAAACTGTTCTCTGGGGTTAAATTTCTGAGCCTTGGCTCTGGAGCTGGGAGTGGGAACAATGGCAGGCTTCTCTCTGAATCATCACTCCACATTCAGGGAGTCGGGGCCAGTAGCCTCAGGTCTTCACAGATTGCTTCTCCAAGCGTGGAACTGTTGGCTCCTAAGTGAGGCAGGCGACTGCCTGGGCAAGCTTTTGCATTAAGGCACCTTCAGAGTTGTCTTTCATTTTGTTTCAGCCAAGTTTCTTTTGAAGACTGCAGAAAACCAGACAAGGCTGCCAAGCCACTCTGACTCGTTCTTTTAGGCAACCTAGAGTAAACTTGGCTCATTATAATATTAAACTGAGCATGCTCAGAAACATACACCTTATTTTGAGCAGGCTCAGGAATGTGCCTAAACTGCTTTCCTATATGCATATGTGCATAGGCTCCTCAAATTAAATTCCCATTCTCCTGTTTCTTGGAAAGTGCATTGCTTTCTAAATAACCTCAGTGCTCTCTTTACCTGCTGCACAGAGTAAATCTTTTTATATCCTGGTTATGCCTTTCGGCTTTGCACTCAACCAAGGTGCCAGCCCATTGCATTTGGTTAGAGAACAATTGCCTTATAAGCCAGGGCAGGGGTGGCAGCATCCCCAGTATTCTCTGTAGCACTGCACATAAGTCAGGCTGAGAAGACAAGGGCAGCCCTATCTCTCTGTAAAGTGCTTGCCTCAAATGCAGCCTCAGCAACAGGTAGCTGGGGCACGATGAGAATGCTCAGTGAAGAAAGCCCTCTGTCTGGGAGCTGGGGGAAGAAAGAGCTCAGCTCTTCTGGAGTGGAGTGAAAGAACAGGTTTCTATGCAAAAGCACAGACTGTGTTCTTACTGAATATTCATAGATGCTCTTGAATACATGTTTCTTTACTTGCTGTATACCCTCAAGGACACTTCTAGAGAGTTAAAATGATTAGATTTTTTTTTTTTTTTTTCGGTACTGGGGATTGAACTCAGGGGCATTCTACCTCCGAGCTATACCCTCAACCCTATTTTTTTTTATTCTTTATTTTGAAACCGAGTCTCACTAAGTTGCGGAGTGCCTCACTAGGTAGCTGAGGCTGGCGGCGAACCCAGATCCTCCGGTCTCAGCCTCCCAAATGCTGGGATTACAAGCGTGCGCCACCACGCCCGGCTTAATGATTAGGATTTTTAAAAAAGTAGTTTTCACTCATTTTTCTGGAGAGTGGGTTTCTGAGCCCCTCACACTTTTGTATGACACGTCTTTCCTCTGGTTGTTGAGTTTTACAGAACCTGCACATTAATATTCCAGAATGGTAGGAAAGCTTATTTTGATGGCTTATAATTCAAGAGTGGTAAAATATAGCCTGGTGGCAAAATCGTTAAATTTTGTTTTTGTGTATGAAGCATTATAGCACTTGTAACATATAATTTGTAGTTTTTTTCAGTCTACATGGTAGAGATGAATAGTTGAGACAGAGACTGTATGACCTATAACAGTGAAAAGATCTGGTGCTTTATAGAAGAAATTGGGTTAGTTAACAATATCCAGCAGTATAATGTATAATGTCTTATTAACTGTACCTCAATCATTTCAAGGGTACACATTTGGAAGGTAAATGATTTGGAATGTCCCTTTTTCCTCACCTTCAACTAAGATGATATAAAGGTAAGCATTGTTATATATGCAGAGAATCTGATTTTTATTATTACCAGGAGTGACTTTTAATAGATAATTGGTTCTGCTATCTAATTATAGTCAGAAAGAAGAGCCACAGATCAGTTATTCTAAAGCACAAAAGAGATTATTTTTTTCTTTCCACTGTTTTAAATAGCAGGAACATTACTTTCTACTTTCAAAATGATTAAATTCTACCTCTTTTCTAGAAAACACCAAAGAAATAATTCCTCACAAACTAGATTACTACTCCCCTGAAAGAAGGCAACATGTCTCATTCATGTCAATATTACTGCTGGGTAGCAAGGAATTTCTACTCTATAATGAATGCTCAATGACTAGAAAATTTAAAACTGCTTTCATAACCTTTTCTGGGACAAATATTTAAAAAGTGGTTGGAGGTGGCATTTTTTAACCACAATGAAATAAAGATTATTGATGCATTATAAGGGTATGAGCAACAAAGATAAAATCACCTAAAATAGAAGTAACAATTATTAAAATTTCTATCAGACATCTGTGAATAAACTAAAGCATTTTTTCACAACTAGACCCATAAATTCATAATTTGAACTTTGGATTTGACAATGTCTGGAAGATGTTGAAATATATCATACTTTTTAATATTGATGAGTCTATAAGATTAAAAAAAAATGAAGAGATCACCAGATAGTTGTTGGCTCATTCAGTTAAGAATGAAACTGTGTAATTAAAAAACTACACAAACAACATGCAATTAAATAAGTAAAAATTGAAACAAGGCAATGCATATAAATTGGAAATTTTTAAATACACTTTCACTTTAAATTCCTGCCTCCTCCTGCCTCCCAGAGATAACCATTGTTAACAGTTTGTTTTCTTTCAGATTTTTTTCAATGAATTTCCACAAAAATATAACAAACACATAATCTTGGTCTATCATTTTTTACATAAATGGAATCACATCATATACATTATTTTGAAACCTGATTCCTTAATATATTCCAGTGAAGTTTTTTTGTAAGTTCATGTAGATCTCATGGCCTGGTGGCATACATCTGTAATCGTAGTACTTGGGAGGCAGATACAGGTGGATGGAAGGTTTAAGACCAGCCTCAACAACTTAGCAAGATCTTGTTTCAAAATAAAAATTAAAAAGGGGTGTAGCTTGGAGGTAGAGTACCCCTGGGTTAAATCCTTAGTACAAAAACAACAACAACAAATTACGAAAGAAAGAAATGGCATCTTGCTGTTTGAAATTGCATTTCCTTGATTTCTAATGAATTTGACAATCTTTTCTTGTAGTGTTTATTATTTCTACTTCTCACACACATACCTATTTTTATTTTTACATTTTTTTGGTACCCATAAAAAAATTTGGCTACAAAGATTTGTGTGTAGCAGTAAACTTAAGAAAGTCTGGGACCACGTCTGTCAATCTTATAAACTGAATCCCCAGCCCTTAGCACAGTGCACATGGAAGAAAATGCTTAATAATTAATTTAATCTATAAAAAATACACGGCTATGTATGTATGCATAGGGTATGACTTCAAAATATGTTTATAACTGAAATATCTACCTGTTGAGTAGCAATTCCTCATTTCTCCTTCCTCCAGTCCCTGGTAACCACTATTTTGCTATTTCTCAGAGTTTAACTACTTTAGGAACCTCATGTAAGTGGAAGCCTATAATATTTGTCCTGTGACTGGCTTATTTTATATAACAAATCCTCAAGGTTCATTCATGTTGTCAGATGTCAAGATTTCCTTTTTTAAGGCTGAACAGTATTCCATTGGATATATATACCACATTTTTTTTTATCCATTCATCTATTTTTGGACATTTAGGTTGTTTACACATTTTTGTTATCGTGAATAATATTGCAATAACATGGGAGTACAAATACCTCTTTGAAATCCTAAAATGTATATTTAGAACTCTTAGACTCAAACTATATGTCTAGTGCTTCTAAAAGTTAAAATAAAAGCTATATATTTAAAACAATGAAAGTACTCAAAGTCGAGCTCTTAACTTGTTGCTCCTTTTTTCCTCCTTTTTAGATGGTCCTTTTTAGTTTTTGTGTGAATATATAAAAGTATATGTTGGTGATCATTATATAATACAATTTAAATTTCACGTTTTATGCCTACCCTAAAATTTCCACATATTTTTAGTTGTGTGTGTGTGTGAGGAAAACAGTATTTCAAGATTATGCATTATAATATAATGATCATTTTCATGTGATTCATTATATTATCATTGGATATTTATAAGTGACCTTGATTTATATTCTACTGAGCAGCTAAAATAATGAATGTGGAATATGATATCGAAATAACTAGAGGGTGTCACAATGTCTTGGCAGTATTTTTTGAAATGTATTCTTACAGGCATTCATGACTGCCTTGGCACATAACCAATGGGATGGTGTTGCCAAGAAATAGACTTGGTTTCAGTTGCTTCATTGTGAAAAAGACTTAGCCAAACTGAATAGTCGAAGAAAGGTAGAAAATAATAATGAAAGAAACAGAGGGATTATTTGGAAGAAGATAGGGAAGTATAAAATAATTTGTAACTTAGGGTCTGATTACTGTCTTCTTGTCCTTCAATGGCAGGTGAGCAGGAGGCGCCACACAAGAAGGACCCTAAAGAGCGGCCATGTTTGTGTGGGTAGTCAAGGTGCAGAGAGGAGTGACATTTGATCTGGGTCTTGAAAGATGAATAGGAGTTTGCTCAATTGACGGAAAAAAATAAATAAATAAATAAAAGGCATGAGCAAAGACTCCATGTCAGAAGTCCTTGGTGTGTGTGCAGGGAGAGGGTAGGCTGACATCCTTTTAATTAAAATCCTATTCAGAACCCCCAAATCTAAAATAGACAAAAATAATATTTTATAGTTTAAATGTATTTAATGTATTTTATCACTTCATTTGTGAAACATTTTCCTGTTATAAGTTGAATCAATGAGAATAAAACTCTTCTGATAAAAAGTTTGCAACCATTGGGTTATATCTGATGGCTTGCTTATTATTGTTTTTCTATTTGGCTGCAGTAATAGCAAGAAAATTCTGATTCACACTGCAGCTTTCCCTAGACTCCCATATAGCTTCAATTAAAGTAAGTTGCAAGTTTGAAAGAAAAGTAGCAGGATGTTTACTTTAATGATCAACCACTAATACTATTAATACTCTTGTTGATATATATGTCAGACAAGAATTATCTAAAATTAAACTAAAACTAACACTATCTAGAGTACATTATTATGAAGTGTTTTATGTACTCTTGTTGACTGACTACTATGCTACTTTACTAAGTTGCTGAGGCTGTTCTCAAACCTGAGATCCTTCTGTCTCAGCCTCCCAAGTATTAGGATTACAGGCATGCAACACTGCATCTGACTTGGTATAATCTTTTAACAGCCCCAACAGTATAAACAAATATCGGTCTAGATATTGTCATACATCTTGACATTCTGCAAGCTCTCCTTAATTATTTTACCACAGGGGGCTACACAGTTAGGAACAGCTGAACTGAATGAGTCTAGCTATAGAATTCATGTTTTTTACATTTTGCTATTGACATTTGATTTATGTATTCCTCATGTAAAAATCTAGAGGCACATAGATTTTGGAATATAAAGTAGATGTGTGCGTGGGGCGATCCAGCCAGGCATAGTGGCACATGTTTGTAATCCTAGTACTTGGGAGGCTGAGACAGGAGGATTGCAAGTTCACAGGTTCAGGGCTTGCCTTAGCAACTTAGTGAGACCATCTGCAACTTAGCGAGACCCTGTTTCAAAAAAAAAGTAAAAATAGGGCTGGAAGTGTAGCTCAAATGCCCCTAAGTTCCTTCCCTAGTAACACACACACACACACACAAAAAAAAAAAAAGTGAAGAAGAGTGAGCCAGATGTGGCTGTACTTGGGAGGCTGAGACAGAAGGATAACAGTTTATTTATTTATTTAATTTAACTTATTTAATTTTATTTATTTTTATTGGTGCATTGTAATCATACATCTTTGTTAGGTACATGCTGATAAAGGTATACATGCACACATTTCTCATTTAACCCCTTTCCCAATTCCCACCCCACTCCCTCCCCCTCTCTCCTTCTCAAGTTCAGTTTAGTGATTGACTTTGATATGATTGTGAAAGTACATCGTGTGCATTAGGGTGTTCCCCTCCCTCTCTCCCCATCACCTTCAGTTAAGCCAGCTTCAGCAACATAGGGAGACTTGCATGTCTACTAGATCACTCTGGTGTGTTCCGCTCCTTTAAGTTTCCTTAGCACCTTAATATCATTTTCATTTTCATTCCAGGAGTTGAGCTTTCTTTATTTCATGCCTTTATTTTTATTTTTCTGAGAAGAACTATAATTTAAGGAAAATTTAATTTTTATCCATTTATTGAACACATATTAAGTGCACATTATTGCTTCAAAGGATTTATGAAAATAACAAATTTTAAAAATAGGCAAATTAAGGGATGATGATTTAGATTATAATACATAAATAGATTTACAGATTTATAAAAAAACCTTTAGTTTCTTTTCAAACTTACTGGAGGAAATTGATTATAGGAATTTGTTTTCCATTTATTAAAGGACCACTCTATAAAATGAAGCACAGTTGACTTTTTGCAACTTACTCAAGCAACCTAGGAAAAAAAAAAAAAGACTCCTATTACTAGCTAAGCCAGTCAAACAACATTTGAAAAACAAGTCTTCAAATGTTTCTAATTATCAACCTGGAGGAATAAGCTATGAGGGCCAAGATGTCCTATCTTTCAATAATAAAAAAAAATGCTAATGCACCGTACATTAGGAGAATTAAAAGGAAATCTCTCAAGCAGAAAACGACGATTTCAACCAAACTCTGACCCATTGTCTGCCCTTTTCTGATAAAAAGGTACCACACACATACACACATTATAGCATAATACAAAATCAACTGTCCTCATTGCTGGTCTGGAATCAGACCTTTTATTTAAAGTTTTAACTGCAGTTCTCCATTTCTAAGAGTGTAGAAGTTAACCTGTGAGATTCCAATACAAAAAGTTTCCAGATTATGATATATTTGCAGCAAACAGCCTTTTGAAATAAGGGAGAACTGTTCTTACTAGTCAGATCTTTTAAGGAAGTAGGATTTTACACACAGGTTAATACTGAAATGACTTGTGGAAACTAGAAGGGAAGTTTCTACACAAGAATTTTTCCATAATTTGTTCAAGCTGAAGATACTCATGCATCACTGAAAAAGTTTAAAATGAAGCTATAGGGTCATCAAAAATACAGTCCTGTGTAATGATAATGAGGCTGATTTTTTTTTTTTTTTTAGGAGACTCAGTTACACAGAATACAAGATTTAAAATATGTGTCTTCCTCAGCCAGGAGCAGTGGAGTGAGACCAGCCAAGAGTGAGTCATATGACCATCGACAAAGTTGCCAATGCTTTTTTTTCCATTTCATGTGCTTGTAGAAGGGAAAATTGGAAACGCAGACTCAATTGGAATGTTAGTATTTTCATATTTGGTAAATGGCAGTACAACAGCTACTATATGTTGTATTAGGATTAGTTATGGGATCCCAGTTCTAATAATTTCTTCTCCATCCAACTTGATATTTTATTTCCTCATCGATTTTGATTAAAATCATAATACTCACAGGGAAGTTCTGAGTTAAAAGAATAGCGGGCAAATGCTTTTATGGACAGGTTTTAATTAAACTGAATTGTTTATTCTTCTTTGCTTTAGTGTACTTTCTAAGAAGCTAAGGTCTCGGTTATTTTTCTTGTGCATTTTGCCTTGCCTCAAAGTTAACAGTCATATCTCCAGGATTTGGTCAGCCTTTAACCCAATAAAATGCTTGCTTAGATTCTACCTCGTCTTTCCACTTCTCTAAGTTCAGAGATGGTTTTGAAGAAATCAGACTTGGCTTATGTTTCCAAGAAGCTGGTCAAATGATAAGACTTGGAAAATGTGTCTACGCCATACCAATTAACCACTGCTACTGGAATAAACTTAGTATAATACCTAACATTTATTTGTGTGCTCACAAGAGGCTTTGCAGGAATGATCTCATATAAACTAGTGACAGTCTGAGTATTATAAACTATCCTAATTTGCACCTGAGGAAAGGGAGGTTTAGGAGAGTTATATAACCCAGTTAAGGTCAGTCAAAGGGACACACACCGCCAAGACTGCATCTGCTGTGTATCTCTCTGGTTGCTGGGACGCCACTGCCAGAAAGATTCTCAAACAATTCTGTCCCTAGACAAGCCTGGCTGATCACATCTCATGACAGCCAGGGCAGGTTATCAAATTTTTTCTGCACAAGCCAGGGCCAGGTGGGGAAGGAAGGGGCTGAGAAATGTTAAAATGAGAACTCTGTCCTGCGGGTAGAATATATGCAAATGGTCTCCTGGGGGTGCCCTCTGTATCACACACGCTTGCCAGGCCCTGACTTGGAAAAGCAACACGCTTCGTGGAGACCCTCCAAAGCCCGGCGAGTAGGAAACCTAGGCCACAGCTCATCCTGAACCTAAGGGAAGGCACACACCCGAGTTCCCTAAAGCTAAAACGCTGAGCTAGGGACCCCACGCGGCAGCAGCTAGCCGACACCACAGCTTCCCATGCGCGAGCCTCCCCCGCCGGCTGCGCGCCCCCCTGGCCTCGCCTCCGCACAAGTCTGCAGCCGGCAAGGGGCGGCGACGCGCGGGAGGCCCCGAGGACGTCACCAACGCGCGGTCGAGCCTCCAGCCCGCCCCCAGCGCGCCTTGCTCCTTTCTCGTTGACGCCGCGGCGGCCCCGGCAACCATCCCTTGCACACTCACAGGCGCCCTCCAGCCCGCCAAGTCCTCCCGCTGCGGGCCCCGAAGATGGCGGCTTTCAAACTCCTCTCCTCCGGGCTCCGGCTCTGCGCCTCCGCCCGCAGCTCCAGGGGCGCCTGGTCCAAGGTAACATGCGGGCGGAGAGAAAGGCCACGCGCGGGAAGGACGCGGGCGGAGCCCCGAGCGGTGCCCGCGACGGTTCTTGTGCCCATCCCCAGCCTCCCCAGCCTGGGAACCGGCATCCGCGGTGCGGCGCCCGGGGCGCAGATGGGTTGCTGGTCTCTCCGCCCCGTCGGATGACCGTCTGTGCTTAGTGCTACATCCGCCTCCCGGAGGGGTTGAGACGAGGCCCGGCTGCGCCCGGAGAGGTTGAAAAGGGGCGGAGGACGCCAGGCAGCGTCGCCGCGCCCTTCGGGGCTTGCCAGTGTCCCCAGGGGCGCGCGTCCCCGCCGCGCTCCCTCTGGTGCTCAGGGCGGTCGCCCTGGGGTGGGGGCTCGGGAGGCTGCAGCCGCGCAAGCTGGGCGCCTGTCTAAGGAAGGGCAGGGGGGCGGGCAGCAGGGGCAGATTTGCGCCGCACCTGGGGGAGCTTTTGGAGGATTAGGTCCGGAGGCCGAGGACCCGGGGCCGGGTTAGCCCCTGCTGGCACCAGTTCACCGCCAAGTGGGCGGATGGTGGGCGCGGCGGGGGTGGAATGCCGCTCCCCATCCTGCCTTCCCTATAAGGTTCTGCTGCACCGCGGCGGTGGAAAAAGGAACCCGGACTGGAGCGAGCGGTCGCCGGGGCGTTTAACCCGCCAAGCCCGGAAACCTGTAAAGATCTGGCCGAGGCTCGCGTGCTTTCCGCGGGCACAGAAGCCCCTTCTCTAGAGGTCCCTGGGGTCGGGGTTAGGGACCTGACGTTTTTCAAGGCCCTTTGAAAACCGCCACCCTCACTACCTACTTCCCACCGCGCGGTATCCACAGACACTCGCAGTAGATGGCTGGTTGGTTTGTTGGTTGATTGTGTTTTTGCCCTCTATGCTGTCCCACCAGTAAGCCAAGTTCAGGTGGGATTCCCAGCCGGAGTCCTAAGAGCCACTTACTGGACCAGAACGTCAGATCCAGCAGGGTGACTTCACCTTGGCCATTTCATTAACCTCAGGAGACTTTTCTTTGAATGAAAAAAGGAAATGTTTTCCTTGGTAACCTATTGAGTAATAGCTCGGAGCTTGAGAGCATGTATGCTTTGCACGTGGTGTGTGCCCACCAAGCATATACAGAATTCCTGCCCTGCTCCACTGCTTTTCCCTTCCCTGCATCCATTCTCAGAGTGCATAGGCTGCAATTCCTCTTCGGTAAGTGCTACTGAAAGATCAGAACTGGATCATGCGATTCTTGATTCCTCTCCGGAGGCATTTTGGTCATTGCAAATAGCTTTGGGTATATAAAGCATTACTAAAAGGGAACTTGACCTTCAGTCCTATTGCTGCTGGTGCTGAAGCTGATGCAAAACCAGGGCACTGGGATACCCTTGGGCCAAGGTCGACCACGCTCTCTCTTTAGGCAGTTACTTGTTTGTCTAAGTGCAATTTACTCACTTCCAGTCTTTCCCACCTTGAATATAATCATTAAAACATTTTAGATGAATGAGCTACAATTATGGTTTTTGCCACCATCTCATTGAAAGTTCATATCAGAATTCCAGCTTTCACCTTTAAGGTGTGATTATCATAAGTCCAACTTCTTTTCTAGAGTATCTCCCCCACCCCCACCGGTGGCATTGAATGCCTTAACTGCTTATTTAGCACCTAAGTCCTCACTTCCCGTTTCTGTTAAACTATAACACTTGTGTACTTGTTTAACTTTGGGACCATATTGTATGCCTTATTCTCTATCTCCTTCAGCGTTACACACTGTTCTACAAAGGACAGATATTCAACACGTGTTTAACACATGGATGACAGGTCCCAGCAGGCCACTTAAATATTAACCTTGAGAATTTTTCTGCTAAATATAATTAACAAGCACAATAAGATAGTGGTCTTTCTTTCGTTTCTTCCTTCCTTTCATTTTTTTTTTCCTTTGTGGTACTGGAGATTGAAAACAGGGGCATTCTTTTGCCAAGCTATACTCCTAACTCTTTTTTTGTTTGTTTGTTTTGAAACAGAGTCTTGCTAGGTTTCCAAGAGTCTCCCTAAGTGGTTAAGGCTAGTTTTCAACATGTGATCCTCCTGTCTCAGCCTCCAGTAGAATGAGAGGGTTTTTTTTTTTTATGTTTTTTTAAAAACATTTTTATGATGGGCCAATGCATTGTCTCTGAAACTTGAGCCTGCATCAGAATTAACCTGGAGGCTTTATAAAATAAATTTCTGTGCTTACCTCCTGAGTTTCACATTTAGTACTGGGTGGGCCCCCTAGTTTGCATTCAATGTACATTTCCTCCTCTTGGCAGCAATGCCTAAGACTCCTGGCAAGCCTGCAAGAATATGTATCCACCCACATATTACTGCCTTTTTCCTCTTACAGGGCTCTCTTTGCCTCTTTGTGTATGGACTCTCCTTTCCTCTTCTGTTTAAACCAACTTTTCTGTTTCATGATTTATTTAACCATAAGGTGACATAGTGTCACCTGGGTGTACAGTTCTGTATCATTGAGATAAAATTTATTTAAAAATAAACAATATGCTTTTAGTGTTTTCACTGAAGGATCATCAAAAAAGTGCATTTTCACTAAGTTCTTGAATATTAAATGTCAGAAAAAAGAGACATTTAGGTAAGAGAAATAATAGTAGTAGTGTTTAGAAAGGAAAGGCTGGGTTAGGAAGTTATTCGATGAAATTTTGGTTCAACAGTAGAATAAGACTTCAGAGGTTAGGTTAGGTTGAATTTGAAGAGGAGGGAGGTGGGGAGGGGAAAAAGGAGAAATGAGAAAAGAAATTGTTCCAAGAATCCTATGTCCATATATGAAGAGGTCACTACCAATCTCTAGTATGTATAGGAGGGAGGTGGGGGGTGCACGGGTAGATCTGGAGGGAAACACCAAGTGCTGTGTGCCAGAGTGTTTGTGTCACTTTGAACTCCACTATGATATATAATTGCAATGCACCAGTAAAAGTATAAAAAACAAAAAATAAATTAAAAACAATTTGAAGAAGAGGATCAAGGATCTGGGTGGGGAAAATGTTAAAAGGAGAAATAGATTTAAGTTAAAAAAAATTGCAATCCAAGAATATCGACTGTGTCTTTCCACTGCAATATTCAATCATCATTTCCCTCCCTCAATTTTAATAGCAGAAACAAGCACTAATAATAAAAATAGAGTTTACGTGAATATAAAAGAAGAGCCTGAGTAGAAAATATTATCCCAGAATAAATAGATGTCAAAACTTACATTTCATTACTCTTTATTCTTTTGGGTAGTCTCTGCAGAATTGAGAGTTACATATTAATTTTAGTAGCAGATGGTGCATAGGGTTTTTAAAAATATCATTGTGCAAGTATATATACTATATTGGAAGGTAGAGGTTAATTTCGAAGGAGCTTAAAGCTCCACTTGGAATTCAGTTATCTAAGCAAAAAAGGTAGATGTTATCAGATACACATTTTTCCCAGTTGCCTAATCTTAGAAGGTGTTGGCAGTGACTCATATTCCTTGACTCCCAGAGACAGGGAATGTGGGTACAGAAGGAAGCAGAGAAGAAGCCAGTTAAGAGAACAAACCCAAAAGCTTCCTCTAAGGAGCTGCTCCAGGATCCCAATTTCTGGGCTTTAGGCCTTAAAGATTCTGCTTCCTCTTGCCTTACTGCCTATGTTCATACTCTGTCTTGCCTGATAGTTTCTGAATATCCAGACTGGCAAACTTGGTTGCAAATAGAATGAACTCGTTACTGGGCACTGAGGCACACGCATGTAGTGCTAGCTCCTTGGGATTCGGAGGCAGGAGGATTGCTTGAGTCCAGGAGTTGCAGACCAGACTGGGCAACGTAAGGAGACTCCATCTCAAAAAAAGTAAATAAATAAAAATAAAACTAGGGTCTGTTTTTTGAAAACCCTTAACAAAGATCATATAGATTAATTTGCTGTGGTGTAGGTCACATTAAAAAAAAATTTTGTGTGTGTGTGCCAGGCATGGTGGTGACTCCTGTAATCCCAGCTATTCTGGAGGCCGAGGCAGGAAGATCTCATGTTGGAGGTCAGACTTAGCAATTTAGCAAGACCCTGTTTCAAAATTAAAAAAAAAAATTGTGTATAAAATCAGTAACTGTGTGTGTGTGTGTGTGTGTGTGTGTGTGCGCGCACGCATGAGCGCGCGTGCTCAGAGTAGAGTAGTGAGGTTTAAAAATTAAAATTAAACTATAATAAGTAACAAGTTGATTGTACTGTCTTCCTGGGAAATGGAGAAAATGCGGCATTTTCTAAAGGAAGCCGATATCCCCTGGATATCCTCTATAGTCCTGGCACAGAACATCAACATCATTTAATCCTCTATCCTTGAGAGACATTACCAACAAATATTGTTAACTGAATGAATAATGAAAAAACAAAGTCAAGTGCTTATACGTCCTTCTTTACCTTTACCCCTTCTGATGGTCCCCTTGATTACCTGTGTAAAGTTACATTTTTTTTTTTCTTTCCTTTTTAATTGTTATGGTACTGGAGATGAAACCCAAAGCCTCATGCATGCTAGGCAAGTCTTCAACCACTGAACTACACCCCCAGCTCAACTTACTTCTTTTCTAAAACACATCTGAGAGTGTTTTGGGTGAGGAAATAGGACAACCTGCTGGGTAATTTCTGTTTGTCATGAAAACACCAATTCTCAGCTGAAACAAAAGAATAGGATTCTTGACAAGTCTATGGTTAGGTGCTTTTGCTTCTGTTTCTGAATCTGAAAAGCCTCTCTGGGAGGAGAGAAGCTTTCTTCCATCTTACTCTATGGGACTCGAGTTTCTCTGTGTATGAAACATAGTTCAAGGTGACCTCACTTCAAGAGGTTTGGGTGTCGGGACTTTTTTTTTTTCCTTAGTTTTCTTCTTCTTCCTGCTAAGACCTGGACTATTCACCCTTAGGTAGAGATCATGACAGAGTTATACATGAAAAAAACAGGACACTCAAAAAGATTTGTTATGTATAAATAACAAAGTAGAATTAGAATACAAGGAAGGCTTTCAGAAACACAGAAAGAAGCATATTTTGGTGGAAGGACTCTGGGATAGGAGGCCAAAGCTCTGGATCGATCTGGTCTTGCTTTAACATAGCTTGGGATAAACTGCAAGCTCTTTCTAAACTTCAGAAACTTGACCTTAAAATGAGTTGGTTTGATTGGATATCTGTGTATTGTCCCACTCTTTTTTTTTTCTGGGAGATATCCTTACCTTCATTTTGTAGTCCATCTGTAGCTTGGTTATTCAGTCTATCAAATTTTTGATTTCTAAAAAAACAAAAACAACAAAACAAAACAAAAAAAACAAACAAACAAAAAACCAAAAAGAAAATCCCTGTTGCTTTAGGACACAAAAGAGAGGAAGGCTCTCTATGGCTCCACCTCTTCCTTTCTGCCTCCACTTAGGTCCCAGAGTTTGGGCAGTATGCACCTTATACTGCCTTCCTCACCTGACCTTGACCACTAGTCAAAGGGACAAAAGTCATGTGTATAACCTTGACCTTTTTCCTCTAAGTACAGTGCTCTTAAATGGCCTTTTGTGCTAATTGGCACCTTTTATAAAAGTGGTTTTGAGAGGAAGGAAAGAGTGGTAGGTATTCATTATGTTATGACTTTGACCTCAGGTTGTGTCTGTCTGGCAGTCTGTTTGCAAGGGTGTGGGAGTGAGTTTACCGCCAGGCTTGTTAAGGTGGCAGGATACCAGACTTCAGATGTTATCCCTTCTCCTTCCTCTTTTCAGGGTGAATAAGGAGAGGTACTGTTGAGTATGAGTGATTGGTTACCACAGAATCTGCCTTCTCATCATCTCTTGTCTATATTATGGGTGAAATATAAAGAGGAAAATAGTTTGTAATTGATCGTGACAAATGCTTACTAGATAATTCATTTGGGATCTCTCTTAATCTGTATTCTGTTGCTATAACAAAATACTACAGACTGAATACTTTATAAAGGGAAAAAGTATATATATATAGCTGATGGTGCTGGAGGCTGGAAGTCCAAGATTGGGAGGCTGCATCTAGTGAGGGCTATATGTTGTGTCCTGACTTGGAGGAAAGGTAGAAGGGCAAGTCGGTGCATGCAGAAGAGGCAAAGCTCAAGGAGCAGTCTCACTTTGTAGCAACCCACGCTTGCAATAACTAATACAGTCACAGAGAGTGAGAACTTATTCCTGTAAGAATTGGTCCATCCTCTGGAGAAGAGCAGTAATCCCCTTCATGAGGGCCCAAGCACCACCTCTCAACACTGTTGCATTGGGAACCACATTTCAACTCGAGTTTTGGAGGTGACAGACCATCTCCAAACCCTAGTAGGACCAAACAGCCCATTGTATTAAGGATCACCCACCCTTTCTTGGAGATTATCATTTGCATCTCTTCTACAACATCCACAACATGGCTCCATACGGAGTTGACTTGTTTTTTGTGCTATTCTTTACTTGTCCCTTTGGTAGGCATTCTCTGGCACCTGAGATTGGATCAGGAGTTTGTAAAGGTATTTATAGCACTGATCACACTGTGTTGGACAAAATAGCACAGAACTTGGCACATGTGGGAAGCAAATGTGTGTTGACTGAATGGAAGGTTGGGTTACTATCAGAAATTGATGATCGATGGCACCATTGTTATGAATTTGAATCCCAGGAACATGTTCTATCTACTTGGAATCTTTTTTGGTGGCCACCAATGACATGGCTGGAGCTTTCGCCTATGAAATTGAAGATAGAAATCACAAGGATATTGTGGGGATCATCTGTATATAGAGTTATGTCCATCTGTTTTTAACTATAAGCCACTTAAAGCCCCATACTTTTTTTTTTTTGCAGTACTGGGGATTGAACTCAGGGGCATTCTACCTCCGAGCTATACCCCCAGCCCTATTTTTTATTCTTATTTTGAAACCGAGTCTCACTAAGTTGCAGAGGCCTCACTAGGTAGCTGAGGCTGGCCTCGAACCCAGATCCTCCGGTCTCAGCCTCCCGAATGCTGGGATTACAAGCATGTGCCACCACGCCCGGCTAGCCCCATACTTTTAAAGGATAGATCGTATCATAGAAACAGAGTAAAATGGTGGTTATTAGAGGTTGGAAGGTGGGAAGGTTTGGGGAGATGTTGGTTAAAGGACAAGAAATTTCAGTTAAGTAGGAGGGATAAGTTCAAGAGATATATTGTATATCATGGTGGCTGTTGTTAATAACAATATACCATGTACTTGAAAACTACTAGAAGAACAGATTTGAAGTGTTCTTACCACAAAAGAATAAGCATATGATATATTATATAAAATATCTTGATTTTGTCATTCCGTAGTATATACCTATATCAAAACATGTTGTTGTATACTGTATACATATGTAATTTTTTCTTGTCAACTAAAAAATACAAAAAAGGATAGTGAAATTATTGTTATATATCTAATACCTGAATCATCTTCTATACTTGCAAAGTAAAGCTATATCTTCAGATGTTTATTCACTTAAAAATGCTTGTTTAATGTTTCAGGGAAGCGTTTGCTACTTTTCGGTCAGTTCTCGTCACCACACCCAATTCTATACAGATCCCGTGGAAGCTGTAAAAGACATCCCTGATGGTGCAACCGTGCTGGTTGGTGGTGAGTAATAAGATTGTTTTCCTTTTATCATAATGGCCTTACATTTTTAGTGAAGCTGGAACATGACAGTGACAAAGCCATGTCAGATACAGGTGCCAATTACTTTATTATTTGGTATTTATTCACTACTTACTGCACATTGTATTATCTATTACTTTATTACAATGTCCCATCCTATAAGTTTGGCAAGGTTTAACACTTTATATTTGACTTTTTCTTTCATATTTCCCTCCCTGATTATTTGGAAAAGCTGAACCTTCAAAGTAGTGATGTCTTGGAGCTTTGAGGAATTCCTAAATCCTTGGGAATTCTGTTTCACTCAAAACATTTGCATCAGTCTTATCAGCTTACCATAGCCAATCCTTTTATTACTTTTTATTTTATGAGGTGGAGTGCATATCAGCTTTTATCTGCTGTTGAAACTTCCCACTTCCTGTTGCTTCTTTTCATTTGGAATGTCTACAACCACTGCACATTCATTAAATTTGCTTCCTAATTCTTTTATTGTTGTTCGGGGGATTAAACCCAGGGGCATTCTACCTCTGAGCTATAACCCTGGCCCTTTTTATTTTGAAATAGGGTCTTGCTAAATTTCTGAGGCTGGCCTGGAACCTGGGATCCTCCTGTCTCAGCCTCTCAAGTATTGTAATTACAGGCATGTTCCACCATACCATCTGCTTCCTAATTATTATATATGGGATCAAGGTTTACTTGAAGACTCTTCTCCATTCATTTAGCTGGGAAGTCATTGAATATCCGTTTTAAAACCAATATACTTAAGGAATTACAAAAGATAGAAATTAAAGTTATTGGCTTAGGCTTCCAACTTTGTAAAATCGACTCAGGCATATAAACAAATATACAGGCATATAAAAAGAATAACTGTAGCTGGGCACTGTGGCACATGCCTGTAATCCCAGGGACGAGGGTGGCTGAGGCAAGAGGATTGAGAATTCCAGGCTGGCCTGGATAACTTAGTAAAACCCTGTCTCAAAATAAAAAATAAAATCAACTGGGCATGTAGCTTAGTGATAGAGTGCCTGTGGGTTCAATCCCCAGTACTGAAAGCAAAAAAGGACCTATTATATAAGGTTTAAATTATAAAGACGGGCAATAATAGGTATGTAGCATATAAACTGACTACCCTTGGCTTCACATCTGTGGTTCAAAGACTTGACAATGTTGTCTGGCACTATAGATTGGTGCAACACATTCGAATCCAATTATTTGACCATTTCTTGAGTTGCTGAGATATACTTGCATATTTGCTTTAGTAGATCTAGTGATGTGCTTTGTATTCTATTTTTTCCCCTTTTCTATTAAGAATAATAATAATACACATTTCCCTGAAGAATATTACCTCTTCACAAATTATTTACATTTTGGGCTTATCATAGGTTTTGGGCTATGTGGAATTCCAGAGAATCTTATAGGAGCTTTACTAAAGACCGGAGTAAAAGGACTGACTGCAGTCAGCAACAATGCAGGGTAAGTATGCATTTATAAAGCAACTAGTTTGAAATAAATGGCAGTTCTTACTGATATTTAAGTAGAGTTTATAAGTGAAATTATGTTTTCCTCTACTTACGTGAGCAATACTTCTGTCTCAGATGGCATTCTCACTGCTGTGATCCAGTAAACCTGACCACACACAACTTAGTGGAAGGTAGATTTATTTGCTCTTAGTTTTTGGAGATTTCAGAGTTTCAGTCCATGTCAGGCCTGGTCTGCAGAGTTCAGGGCGTGGCAGCAGGAGGCAGAGAGAGGAAGAGAGCAAAGCTCTGTTCTCACATCAGGGAGGCCAGAAGCAAGGGGAAATAGCAGTGGGAGGACTAATCATATAATCCCCAAGGTGCCACTCCCAGGAATCCCTACTGAACCAAGCCCCACCTCCAATGTGGCTGCCTACTCTTCATGAGGTTGTGGGAGAAATAGTAATTCTAAACCATTACAATGTCCACGCATCAAAAGATAGTAGCTGACAAGGTCAAGAGTAGAGGTTACATTTGTTAAAATGTTTTTGGTGCCATCCTTCATAATCATAAGCAAAGCATACTTGCTTTATTTTATATAAATATATAAATTCAGATTTTATGTCTTAATCTGAGATGGTTTTATTTTTCTAAAATGTAAAATATGTTTCAAGGAAAGAATATATATTTTCTTATTGCCTCTTGTGCTTCAAAATTTGTGTTTTTATGTTGTTTGCTATTACAGATCATTATAAAGCAAGATGGAAATCAATTTGAAATGTTTCAAGTTCTTTCTTTTGGTGATACCATTATTCCACATGATGCTATAGGAATATGTCAATCATAAAAATGTTGCTGGTCTTGATAGAAGATGGAGGGTACACAGTCAGCACTTAACATAATGGAGTTGCATACCCAAAAGATCAACAATAGGCTATCATTTTAATAAAGTAATGCACATTTAGCTATGTTAGAAAAGATATTTGTATATAAAATAGTAAACAAATTGTCTGTCTTTCAATAACAGAACACTTTAAAGATCTTTAGAGAAATTTCTAAACTAACAAAATGGCAATTAAGCCTATTATTATAAATGCAATTTAGAACAAGTAGCACAAATTACTTAGGAAACAACTGATGTTACATTAATGCTTGTTGTTTTCTCTGAGTTTATCTATGCTATTGTTCCATCTGGAAGACTCTTTTCTCTCCCCTGCCTATCTAAATCCTTCCATTTTTCAGAATTCACTCAAGTTACACATCTTCAGCCAGGTGTGGTGGTGCACACTTATAACTAGTACTTAGACTGAGACAGGACAATTGCAGGTTCTAGGCCAGCCTCAGCAGCTGAGCAAAACTGTTTCAAAACAAAAAATAAGACCAGGCACAGAGGCTCCTGCCTGTCATCCCTGTACTTGGGAGACTGAAACAGGAGGATTGCAGGTTCCAGACCAACCTCAGCAACTTACTGAGACTTTTAGCACCCTAGGGAGATGCCGTTTCAAAACAAAAAATAAAATTGGACTGGGGGTGTAGTTTGGAGATATAATGCCCCTCAGTTCAATCCCCAGTACCAAAAAAGGGGCCTGGGGATAAAGATCAGGGTTAGAACACTATTAGGTTTAATCCCCAGTCCCACCACATACACACAAAAAGTTAAACATCTTCAAAGTACCCTTATCCAATTACAGAACTTTGAGTCTTCACTCATGTTCCCCCTTTCTAAAGTCTCTTTAGGGACTTTTAGCTTTCTGTAATATATTTAATTGTTTTTATTCCATGTGTATTATATACTGATCCTGTTACTTAGAGTAGTTTAGTATTCCCCGGTATGCTTAGTTTGTGAGTCTGAGTCATGGCAGGCTGGGGCTGGATGGGGTCATAGAGGTCATCTATTTAGTCCTCTCATTGTATCACAGGAAACTCATCTGTAAATAGAGAAGTAACTTGCTCATAACTACTTGGTGTTTTTTAAACATGCCCCACATCCTTTGATCTGACTTCTTATTTATTATAAACTCTTTTGATTGTCAATACTTTAGGACTTTCCAGATAGCTCCATGCTTACACAGAATTTTGCAGGTGACTATACAGGCCCACATTGCTTAATGGGGATGTGTTCCTTTCAGAGAAATGCAAAACTAAGATGCCTATGATGTCATGTGGTGATATAATCTTGTAGGACCACCATGGAATATTCTATATGTTGGCATCCAACTAAATTTTTGATGCAGAGTAAGTGCTGAACACAAAGGTGACACTTTGTAAACCATGATTGACAGTTGATTCTCTTAATTAGGAATATTTAACTCTTAAGACATCTACAGGAATGGAGGCCGTGTTTTACTTTTGCTATTAAAGTCAGATAATTGAAGGAAACTTAGTCATGCTTCACTGGAGAACCAAAGACATGGTTTCAATTGTTGGGTAAATAGAGAAAACTTAGAATTAGAAGTAGTAACTTTTTTTTTTTTTTTTTTTTTTCACTTGAAAAAAGCTCTCTTATGGAAGGATCTGCCT
This sequence comes from Graphiurus murinus, assembly GCA_004027655.1. NCBI lineage: Eukaryota > Metazoa > Chordata > Mammalia > Rodentia > Gliridae > Graphiurus > Graphiurus murinus. The sequence goes on along the minus strand of PVLC010007480.1, from coordinate 38,650 downwards.
GAATTAGGAGTCTTTTCAAAGCTCAGCATTCCTGATGATCTGTTTTTTGTTCATTTGTTTTAAATAGATAGTAAGCCTACTGTCTAGATAGCATTTACCTTGGTATGGAATATTAACTGTTTGCCTTGATGAGATAAACCCTTCCTTAGGATCATATGGTTGGACTGATATTTTGATATGGGTTGATTAGGAAGGTAGGAAAAATTGAGTAGGTTCCTTTCATTGATTTTTGGAGGATTTTGAATCACAAGCCAGTGTGAACCAAAACTTTATAGTAAACTATCAACCAATTAAATCATAGAGACAGTTAAAGAATGTTTTTATGTTAGATATGTTCATTTCATTGTGAGAAGATTATTTCAGACTATAATTCAATCTAGGTGACTCTTATCAGTGACCCTACTTCCATGTGGAAGGCTAGTAAGTACTATCTGATAATAAATATGTACCTGTACTTGTGGTTACCTGTATATAGTTCTATATTGATCAGGTATAGGAGTTTTTTGAGGGCTTTGTGAGCAGTCTTTTACTCTAAATAAAATTTCTGGTTCTGTAGCAATGACTTTGAACCTAGAGATAAGGCAAGTGGCCCTTCTTCTGCTGTGTCCTTTCTTTTTTGTTGACACAACTGCAGCTCTAAAGGACTTATTGGACATATAAGCCACCTTGGCTGATTATGAGAATTCTCCAAGATTTTTTTTTGTTTTTTAAATCCAAGAAGGACTTACTATTTCCTGGGATGTGTACTTGAACTTTTGTGCCCAGCTCATTTGTCCCCTATGACCATGTCATAAATTAACCTTGTATTCAAATACAGCATTTTTTTTCTTTTAACACTTCTGATGTTATCAGAGCAAATATAAATTGTATAACTGAGATTTAAATATGTCTAAAATGAAAAGCAAACAAGATAAAAACAGCTTGGTAAATGGTTACAAGTTCATTTTTATTAGTTTTATTTTGACAAGGATTGTCAATTAATGAGATTTCAGAAAATGAAAATTCAGCAAATGAAATTTAATTTAAAAATGAAATTTAGCCAGGTGTGGTGGTGCATGTCTGTAATCCCAGTATTTGGGAGGCTGAGACAGGAGGATTGCAAGTTCTATGATAGCCTCAACAATGCAGTGAGACTTTCAGCAACCCAGCAAGACCCTATTTAAAAACAAAAAATAAAATAGGGGCTGTAGCTCAAAAGTAGAATGCCCTTGGGTTCAATCCCTAGTGCCATACACACACACACACACACACACACACACACACACACACACACTAAATAAATTTGATTTAGTTTTAATTAAATTTAATTTAAAAATTAAAAATGAAAATTTAATTCAGTGAATTTAGTTTCAGATCCATCAAATTAAAATATTTGCAGATGCTGGTTGATGTCTTATGTGTAATATCTTTTTGCTTTATACTAATGCATCTCTTTAATGAATTTTGGCTTTAGATTTGTTTTAAGCATTAAAATGCTTGAGATGCAAATTTTTTGTGCTGCAGGAAAAACTTCTGTCTTTAGGCATTCCAGAAGAATGTTGGCTACTGAAGGCAAGCAGCATAATTTATTTGAAATTCCATCAACATTATCACTAGTACTGAAGAGCTACAAGATACTTTTGTATACATTTTCTCTATTAGAAATGAAATATTCCTCATTTGCAAAAGACCACATATGTCTTCTCTCTTTATATTGTGAGCTTTTAGAGGTAAATGACTTGTTGTACTCATTTTTTATCATCAGCATTTGACAATATTGACAATATTAGGTAAAACATACATGCTTACTGGTTTTGTAAGTTGGAAAGTAAGTGGCAAGAAATTCTCATCATAAGCTGTCAGCACTTTTCTTTTTTTTAAATTTAATTTAATTTTTTAAAATTGGTGCATTGTACTCATGCATCTTTGATAGATACAAGCCGGTAAAGGCATACATGCACACATTTCTCATTTAACCCTTCCTAAATTCCCACCCCACTCCCTCGCCCTCCCTCCTTCTCAGGTTCAGTTTAGTGATTGACTTTAATATGTTTGTGAAAGTACATCATGTGCATTAGGATGTTCCCACCTAGATGAGCAAAGAAGTTGACTTAACTGTCAGCACTTTTCAAGGCATGAAGACCTTTTATCTGGTGCAGTGGTAGTCTCGGTAGAGCATCTTAGGTAACACTTGATTGCTAGGTTAGGATATTAACCTAAAACAAAGCCAAAGCCAAATGCACAATGCTCCCCAGAACCAAGATCAACAAATACAGAGAGGTCATCTTTAAATATAATCAATTAAAATGTGTAATGTGTTGAAAAGCCAAACAAAGGCTTGAAAGAGTACTTGGAAAAATTCCCAGGTCAGTGAATGACCAACTAACTATATGCTAGGCTGGTTTCTAGTATGAACCCGTAAACTTGGAGGGGGTTTCAGATATTTAAAACCATAGAAAGCAAATGGGCCAGATCTACCTTCATAGGTTACTTTTTGCTATAACTTCATTAGTCCGAGCTTCAAATTATATTATTGGTACTCTCAATGCTGGGTGATTGAGGAGTTTACCAAAGGGATCCTCTTTAAAAGAATGATCAGGGCTGAGAGAAAGCAACATGAACCCAAAAGAAAAGAACCCTAAAGGTAGTAACAGAGGAGTGCTGGTACCACCATCCCCTAAGATGGAAAGGGATAAAGGCAAGGAACCATTATCAATATTTTGAAGGAAGCTTTAGGTAGAAGTATCCAGCTTGCTGCAACTTGTGAGGGAGAGAGCCAGAAGGATGTAAATTCTGACATTATTCTCTTACCCCCACATCCTCCTAATTGTCCCTTCCGTTGACTGCACCCAGTCAGAAGCCAGTGGCAAGGGAGCTTCTTTTTTTTTTTTTTTTGCGGTACTGGGGATTGAACTCAGGGGCATTCTACCTCCGACCTACACCCCCAGCCCTATTTTTTATTTTTTATTTTGAAACCAGGTCTCACTAAGTTTCAGAGTGCCTCACTAGGTAGCCGAGGCTGGCCGTGAACCTGTATCCTCCGGTCTCAGCCTCCCGAATGCTGGGGCAAGGGAGCTTCTTAATTCAGTCTGCAGGACAGAAGTTGAAAAATGGACCTGGAGAGCAAACAGAAGAGTGATGACTTGACTCATTTTTATCAGGAAGGAGCCAATGAAGAGGGGCAAAGTGAAAATGAGCAGTAAATTCATTTAACAAATGTTCTGCAAATATTTGTGTAGTTCTTTTTACATGCTGCAAATGCTTGCAGGTACTTGGGGTGCAAACAGTGAACAAAACAAACCAAGATCCCTGCCACCTGCACCGTCTGCTCTAGTGGGGAGAGGCAGACAATATGTAGTCAACATAAAAAAGTATGTTTTCTAGTGTATTAGAAAGTTACTTATACCATGGGAAAAAAGAAAAAGAGCAAGGAAAGGGGATTGGGAACATGAAAGTCGAGGGGCAGGTTTCAGTATTCAGAGCGGTGATCAGGGAGAGGCTCAGAGGTGACATCTGAGCCGACTTGAAGGCAGTGAGGGAGTGAGCCATCCTGGGGAAGAATGTCTGAGACAGGGAGAGGCCATTGCAGAGGCCCCCCGGGGGTGCACCTGTCTTGTTGGAGAGGCCAGCAGAGGTAGAGAAGCACAAAGGAGAATGGGAGGAGAATGGTGGGGGGCATAACGGGGCCTCTGGTCGCACAGGCCTCAAGGGTTCTGTCCAGCTACCTTTGCGTTACTCTGAGGAGTATCGTTGCGAGAGCTTGAGCAGAGCTGTGGACTATTGGGTTTAGGTTTTGTAAGGTTTGCTCTGGCTGCCATGTCACAGGTACATTGTAGGGAGCAGAAGCAGAAGCAGGGAAGGTTACCAGGCTAGAGACACTGTAGGGCACAGAGGAGAGGATGAGAAATGGCTCAAATCTGGATAGATTTTGAAAGTAGAGTCAGGATTTCCTTGTAGACTTGATGGGGAGCATGGGAGAGATAGGTTATTTGTTTGTACTGAGCTGTAAGGATGGGATGCCATCAGGTGAGACGAGAAAAGCTATAAGAGCAGGCAGGTTTGGGAGGCAGAATTGTTAACCTGAAGAACTGGGAACTTAGCCAGGTATTAAGGGGGAAAAAAGTAGAGTAGGTGTGTGTGTGTGTGTGTGGGGGGGTACTTGGAGTCACTGTATGAACTAGCTTGCATCAGGGAGAGTCCTAGAAGGATGGAGAAGCTTTAGTGATGTGGAGACCTCTAGTGGTCAAATGTATTATTTTTATTTTTATTTTATTTTATCGGTGCATACATCATGATGAAGTTGAGAGTGATAGAGGCATACATGCACATAGTACTCGTTGAGCCCTCCCCAAGTTCTCACCCCACTCCTCCTCCCTCCCCCCTTCCCATGCATGGCATTGTGATTGCATTGATAAATTTATGTGTGTACATCATGTCTATTGAAGTATTTCCTGCTTCCAGTCTTCCTCCCCTTTCCTGCCTCCCTCAGGTCCCCTCCCTCAGTCCACTGTGGTTTTTCCTCCTTTGTCTGGAGTCCCTCCCGTGTCCCAATTTCTCTCTAGCTTCCATATATGAGGGAGATATGTTATTAATCTGCAGGGAATGATCCCCATGTCTCCCAAGTGTGCTCCTGAAATAATTATGTTATTTATACTTTAGTTTTCATTTGAAACAAGTGGAGAATAAACTAGAAAAACATATAGTTATGTTTATACCCAGAGTGCATGGGAAATGTTATCAGATTCAATATTCATAAGCTATAAAGCAAGTTTAATAAAAAGCTGCCAGTCACTTGCTACCTGGACGTTTTGAGGTCTGTAGTGTGGCCAGCTGTGGAGGGGCGAGGGTAAGACACCTGGAAGTGGTGCTTTCTAAGAATTAGGAAGGAGCTATTTGAGATGGAAAAGGCACTCATGGCACGGGGAGTTTGTGGATGGAGAAAAGAAATGCCAGTGGTTAATCACACAAGCTGCCGCACTTAACATCTGTGCAGGTCAAACAAGTGGATGTCAGTAATTTCCCCAGCCCACTCTTCCACTACGTCCCACGGTGAAAGCCAGAATTCTGCAGTGGTTCTGTGTCTGTGTCAGGATGGGCAACGAGTCAGAGGGATGAAAAATTTCCCCCAAACATCTCTTGATTTGACCCTTCTCCCTGGCTTTGACCTCTAGTGAGTTCCAGTGCGCACTGCTGTACTTTGGGCTGTTTCAAGCCTCTTAATGGTTCTGCCTACCTTTCCTTTAAGAACCTCTTTATTAATTGTAGACTCTGTTACTCTTCAGGGTCTCCATGTCCTTCAGGATGAAGTTGCCTGAGACAGATCATAACCCGCCCTCTCTTCTCCTGTCCTGCCATGCTTCTGCCTCTGGTCCCAATCGCAGTCACATTCAGCATGGAGCTGCTGCCCAGGCGTCTAGGCCAACCTGCTCAGATGCCTCTTGTCCTTAGTTTCTCCACCCACCACTCCCTCTCAAATAGTTCTTTTTTTTTTTTTCCCCCATCTGCTTAAGTGCCACCCTCTGTAATATGTTTTCCTTGGGCTTTCCTGCCCCTTTCTCCTCCTGCAGTTGGGTTCTCAGGCTCACGCAGGCTTCTCTCAGCTTGCTTCTCCCTCTGTTGTAGTGAGAGGTTTGCATGTTCATTTCTTCTGTACTCTAAGAGCCACTGAGTAGGAGAGCAGGCCTTGTGCATGGTCGTAGCCCCAGAGCCTGACATCCAGCCCTGGGCCGAGCTAGCGAGCGCTGAGTCAGGGGTTGCTGGATGAATGAAATGTGGGGACAACACAAGCCCACAGCGAGGACCCAGCAGAGCACTAACGGACCGGGAGAGAGAGAAAGTAAGGAAAGGCTGTTTCTGGGAGATAATCTAAACTTTATCACTACATTTCTGCCAACAAACAAACAAAAAACAAGCCTGGCATGGTGGCACATGCTTGTAATCCTAGTACTTGGGAAACTGAGACAGGAGGATTGCAGCCAGCCTCAGCAACACAGTGAGGTCCTGTTTCAAAAGAAAAGAATAAAGTAGGCCTGGGAGTGTAGCTCAGAGATAGAAAGTTTCTGGTTCCATCCCGAGTACCACAAAACAAAAACAACTCAGTGAGACCCTGTTCCAAAATAAAAAATAAAAAGGGCTGGGGGTAGAATGTCCCTAGGTTCAATCCCCAGCACCATAAATAAATACATAAATAAGTAAATAAATACAAATAAACATATGGGAACATATCACAAATGTAGATGGATTATTTATTACAAGCTACAAACCTTTAAAACCAATACTCAGATAAAGAAACAGAGTATGAGACATGCATGGGGGCATATGCCTGTAATTCCAGTGCTTGGGAGGCAGAGACAGGAGGATTGCAGGTTCAAAGCTACCTTCAGCAATTTAGTAAGACCCTGTTTTGAACTAAAAAATATTGCTGAGGGTGTAGTGCGAAGGTAGAATGCCCCTGGGTTCAATCACCAGTACCACATACACATACTCAAAAGGAAAAGAAAAAGAAAAAGGAAAAGAAAAAAAAAGATAAAAAAGAAGAAAAAGAGTATGACTGACTCTCCCCCTTCATGCTCCTTCTGGCACTCACTCCTCTCCTTTCCCATTACCAAGGCTAACCACTGTCCTCACTTCTGATCTCATTCATGAGTTTTACCTGATTTTAAAATTCATATAAAAGGAATAATTCAATGTGTTCCCTTTTGTGTCTGACTTATTTTGCTCAACGTTTTGTCTGAAGGTTTCCCATTATTGCTAGTGGTTATAGATAGTTCATTCTCATTGATGTATTATATTTTATTATGTGTTTAAACCACACTTCATTTATCTACTCGACTGTGGATTTGAATTTGGGAGGCACCAATTTTTGCTATAATGAAAGTGCTACTGTGAGTATCTTGTATGTCTTGTGGTGAATATTAATTATTATCATTATTATTATTATTATTATTATTATTATTATTATTATTATTGCATTCCTATTGGGTACAGGCCCAAAAACAAAATTGCATATTTATAGCATAGGAATATGCTGAGCATTAATACATACTACTAACAGTTTTTCCAAAGTGGATCTATTGATTCTCCTTGGCACTTATGAAAGTTCTGGTGTTTCACATCCTTGCCTACAGTTGGTATTTCTTTTTTTAATTTTTTTTGTGTGCAGGTTCTTGGTAAGTTGCTGAGAGTCTCACTAAGTTGCTGAGGCTGGTTTTGAACCTGCAATCCTACTGTCTCAGCATTCCAAGTCAAGTATTGCGATTATAAGCATGCACCACTACACCCAACTTTCTTCTTTTTATTTCGCCATTCTTTTTTGTAGTGGTGACTTATGATTTTCACCATTAAAGATATCTGACCCTTAAAAGTCATTTTATATTGAATTTGTAGATCACTTTTGTTAGTATGATCATTTTGATGATATTTATGCTGCTGATACAAGAACATGTCTATCCAAGATCTTTTCATTCTCTAAGGTCTTCAGTTTCTTTCTTTAGTATTCTATAATTTTTATTGTAGAGGTCCTTTACTTCTGTGGTTAGATTATTTATTGCAAAGTATTTTTTTTTGAGGCTATCAAATACCAATATCATTCTTCACAGACCAAGAAAATGCAGTGCTAAAATTCATATGGAAAAACAAAAGACTCAGAATTGCCAAAGCAATTCTGAGCAATAAGAACCATTCTGGAAGCATCACAACACCTGAGTTCAAATCACACTACAGAAGTGTAATAACAAAAATAGCATGATATTTGCACAAAGACAGACAGACCAGTGGAATAGAATAGAAGATACAGAAACAAACCCTCATCATTTTCAAAGCAAATACACCTAGAATTTCAAGCAAAGTCAGTATGATAAAAGAGATTAATAACTGAATGAATACTTTTCCATTTTCAGACCCCTTAGCCTTCTCCCCTCAAAAGGTTCAGAAATATTTTATTTTTTGGGGGGATACTGGGGATTGAACTCAGGGGCATTCTACCTCCGAGCTATCCCCCCAGCCCTATTTTTTATTCTTTATTTTGAAACCGGGTCTCACTAAGTTGTGGAATGCCTCACTAGGTAGCTGAGGCTGGCCGCGAACCCGGATCCTCCGGTCTCAGCCTCCCGAATGCTGGGATTACAAGCGTGCACCACCACGCCCGGCTCAGAAATATTTTAAACAACTAGAGAAAGAAAACATTTTTTTTCTTTCTAAGATAAATTTTCTAAGATAATAATATTTGACCTTAAATTATAAATCTATTCTTATACTTTTATTGGTGCACTGTAATTATACATCTTAGTGAGGTTCAAAGTCATACAAACGGACATGCACGCGGGTCTTGTTGTGATTCTCTTGATTTGCTTCAGGTCCCACTGCTGTCCTCTTCTCCCCATACATGACAGCGAGATTGGTGGTGATACTTTATACACGGATAAGCACAGCATAATTTGAACTGTTTCGTCCATCAATCCTTCCTTTTCTCCTCCCTGCCTTCCTCCCCCACCTTCCACTATCCTACTGGTCACTCCCTCAATTACTTATAGTCCCTTTTGTTTCCCATTTTCTCTGTAGCTTCCACATATAAAACATTTGACCCTTGACTTTCTGTTGACTTGCCTGTTGATTTGCAACAAAGGAGCCAAAAATATGGGCTGGAGAAAAGGATAGCCTTTTCAACAAGTGGTGCTGGGAAAACTGATATCCATCAGTAGAAGAATAAAACTAGATTCTAGTCTCTCACCCTGTACAAGAATCAACTCAAGATGGATTTAATGACCTAGAAATTAGATCAGATACTTTGAAATTACTAGAATAGGACTCTCCAACATTGGTAGACACTTCCTCAATAAGACTCCCAAAGCTTAGGAAATAAAACAGAATCAATATATGGGTTGACATCAAATTGAAAAGTTTTTGCACAGCCATGGAAACCATCAACAGTCTGAAGAGAGAACCTACAGAATGGGAGAAAATCTTTGGCAGATACTCCTCTGATAGAGGACTAATATCTAGGATATAAAAAGAACTTAAAAACTTAATGCTGAAAAGGAAAACATAAAAAATGGGCAATTGAACTGAATGGACACTTCTCAAAAGAAGAAATACAAAAAGCCAATAAATATATGAAAAAAACTGTTCAACATTATTAACAATCAGGGAAATGCAAATCAAAACTATATGGAGATTCCATCTAACTCCAGTTAGAATGGCAATCATCAGGAATACAAATAATAAATGCTGGTGAGGAAGTGGAGCAATAGGAACTATCATACACTGATGGTAGAACTACAAAATAGTACAACCATTGTGGAGATCAGGATGGAGATTCCTCAAAAGATAAAGAATGGAACCATCATATGACCCAGCTATACCACTCCATGTCTTTCCAAAAGAACTAAAGTGAAAATATTATAGTAATACATCTATATCCATGTTTCTAGTGGCACAATTCACAATAGCCAAATTATGACACCATCCTAGGTTCTATCAACAGATGAGTGGATGGTGAAAATGTGGTGTATACACACAATGGAATTTTACTCAGCCATAAAGAACAAAATTATGACATTTGCAGGAAAACGGATGGAACTAGAGAATAGTATGCTAAGTGAGATCAGCCAGTCTCAGAAAGTCAATGGTCAGTATTTTCTCTTAAATGTGGAAGCTATAAGAAACAAAAATAGGAAACAAAGGGGACTTTAAGTAATTGAGGCAGTGACCAGTAGGATAGTGGAAGGTAGGGGAGGAAGGTGGGGAGGAGAAAAGGAAGGACTGATGGAAGAAACAGTTCAAATTATGCTGTGCTTATCCGTGTATAAAGTATCACCACCAATCTCGCTGTCATGTATGGGGAGAAGAGGACAGCAGGTGGGACCTGAAGCAAATCAAGAGAATCACAACAAGACCCGCGTGCATGTCCGTCTGTATGACTTTGAACCTCACTAAGATGTATAATTACAGTGCACCAATGGAAGTATGAGAATAGATTTATAGGTTCAGGTCAAAGATTCTTATCTTAGAAAATTTATCTTAGGAAGAAAAAAAGTGTTTTCTTTCTCGAGTTGTTTAAAAGATTTCTGAACATTTGAGGAGAGAAGGATAAGGGGACTGAAAATAGAAAAGTATTCATTCAGTTATTTATCTTTGTTATCATACTGACTTTGCTTGAAATCATAGGTATATTTTGCTTTGAAAATGATGATTGCAATAAAGAAGTTATGTAAAACCCTGGAGACCTTTATCTAATAGTTAAAAAAAAGCCAACACCATGCGTAACATATTTAAATTGAACCTCATCTTTAAAATAATAGAGATTTTAAAGCAAAGTATACATGATTTGATGGACAAGTGTTATTCTTGCTACCAGTAATCTTTAGTGGATTTTTTTTTTTTTGTACTGGGGATTTAACATGGGAGCAGCCTACCTTGGAGCTGCATGCCCAAGGTCCTCCCTCCCTTTTCTTTAAATTTTGAGACAGGGTCTCAATAGGTTGCTGAGAGTCTCACTAAATTGCTGAATCTGGCCTAGAACTTGTGATCCTCCTTTCTCAGCCCCAGCCAAATACTGGGTTACAGGTGTGCAACACCACACCTGGCAATTTGCTGTCTTTTTGTTTTATTATTCAAATTTTTTAAAAAATGTTTTTGGTAAAGAGTATCCAAATATGTAAATATCCTTGAGCAAAATATCTATGAAGCAGGAAGAACGTTCATAGCTATTTATCATTTGAGTTCATATTTCAAAGACTATGCCAGTCTTCTCTCTCTTGTAAGAATGGCCTTCTCTTTTTCTAGCACAGAAAGAGCTTCTCCATCCAGATCTGCCTTTGGCATCCGTAGGTGGCCACTGCATTGCTGTATTCCCCCCAAGCACAGGGCAAGCTTAGGCTCTAACCCAGGATCACTTTGCTATAATGGAAAAAAAACAAAAATGTAGAGTGGAATTGTAGGGTGGACATGGGTTTGAATATTGGCTATGTCCCTCAGTGCCTAAGATCTTGGAGAAAAAAATCAATTAAACCTTTTGAGCTTTAGTTTCTTCAGCTGTTAAATCAGTAAAGAATAGCCACCTTGCACGGTTCTTTGGGTGGTGGGAAATGAAAATTGTGGATTAAATGTTCTGTCAGGAGAGAGGACTTTTTTTCCTTCAAATTAATGAAATTTCATCTTTTTACAGAAATATGCATAATAGTATGCTGTCTGATGTTCCCAGTATTGTAAACACCTTCATTTTCCCTCCAGGGTTGACAACTTTGGCTTGGGCCTTCTACTTCGATCCAAGCAGATAAAACGCATGGTCTCTTCATACGTGGGAGAAAATGCAGAATTTGAACGACAGTTCTTATCTGGTGAATTAGAAGTCGAGCTAACCCCTCAGGTGAGAAGGTTTTCCTACTTTTCTTTCATAGTACTAGATCATTGAATGTTTGTTCACCACCCCCCCCCCATTTTTTTTTTCCTTTGGGCAAGACAGAGGGGATACTATCTTGCCAAACCAAGAAATTTTGTGTATAAGTCACATCTGCTCATCGCTAGAGGATTAATATTTTATGCCACTAGGTACTGCAAAAGAAGATATTTCTAGTAAAAATATCTAGGCTGCAAGATTAAATTTTAAGTTTGACACTGTAATGTACATTGTGCCGGAAGCAAGTGAAAGCACTTGCTGAAATGTTCAAAGATTGTCCCAAAAGTCAGTTTCTACAAATTGCACAGTTGGGAATCTTTGAGTGGTCAGGTCTTGCCCTGACACATCAGGAGAATGAAGCCCACGGAGGGTGGTACTGACCACATCTAAGAATTAAGTGCTGGGATCAGAGCCCAGGTCCTCTGGGAACTGACATTATTACAAAACAAGCAACTAGTGCAATTTATCTGGCAAGTTTCCACTTGTTTTCTACATCATTCCCTAACCAACTGGGGAGTTCATCATAGAGGAAAGCAAACTTTTTGAAGTCATTTGGGCAAAGTGGGGCCCACGGGTTGTCTGTCTTGGACTTCTATTTGGACATATTCAACCTTCATCTCTGAAACTCAGCCCACAATTCTGCTTGGAAATAAGATTACCTCTGATTTTACCGATGTAATGGAGCAGAATTTTTTAAAGCCTCCATCATTAAATCAGGTATATGTTGTTCCAGAGGGAACATGCATGGGGGGAAGTGGGGGGGACTGTCCTTTGTAACTGAGGTTTCACAGTGTTACAGCCACACCTGGTCACCCAACAGCATTATCACCTGGACTTTTCACAGCATTATGCTGTGTGCAGTACCTACTCAGTTTTCATTTAAAGTTAAACAAACAAACAAAACATAGGTGTTTTTCTACCCTGCGGGGACTGCTGTAACAGAATAGCATATTTGGTGGCTTGAATACTACAAATGAATTGCTCATAGTTGGGAGGTTGGGACGCTTAGTATCAAGTGCCAGCCAGGTCATTTCCTGCGAGGGCTCTCGTCCTGCTTGCAGTGACTGACTCCTTCCTGAGTGCTCATGTGGTGGAGAGGTGAGGGGAGAGAGCAGGAGTGGAGCGCACTCTCTGGTGTCTATTCTTGTAAGGACACTTGTCCTATAAGATTAGGTCCCACATTTATGCTTCCTTCAGCCTTACTTATCTCCCAGTAGGCCCTGGATCCAAATATTGTCACATTGGGAGAGAGGGCTTCAACTTAGGAATTTCGAGGTAACACAGTTCTGTCCATAACATACTTTTTTCCCCCACATTATAGGTTGAGATTCCTTATCTTGCAGGATGAGGAACTATCGAAAATTAACCTTTCAATTACTTTTCGTGTCTTTTGCATTACCTCTTATTTTGTCAGAGGATATATACATGGGAGAGGAACTTCCTTAATATTTCCTTTTTTTTTTCCTTTAAGCTAAAAGAGATCGGTGCCTCCCTTCTCAACAGAGTAGTGCATGATGAACAGTGGCTCTGGCAGTTTATTTTGTAGCCCGAGAGCCCAGGGGAGGTCTTGATGAAGAGGAGGGGATTTGGATTCCTTCCCAGGATGAGGCTCAGGGCTTGGGCTCTGCAGAGGACTGTCTGCAGAAGTTTTATACTTTCAGGCTCTTACTATAGCTGTATCAATGACTTACTTTTTTTTCTTTTTAGTACTGGTATTAAACCCAGGACTATTCTACGTCTGAGTTGCATCCCCAGCTATTCCTTGTCCCTTTTAAATTTTGAAATATAGTCTCTCTAAGTTATTGCATGCTTGAACCTGCGATCCTCCTATCTCAGGGTCACAAGTACTGGGTTTACAGGCATACACCACCTCTCAACAACTTAGTTTTTTTTTTTTTTTTTTTTTTAATATTATTAACTTAAAATGCAGCACAAAGTAGAGTCACCTCTATCTATTAGATAGGAAAGAAAACCAGTTATCTGTAAGATTTTCAGTTATGCCACAGGTTTCTTCTTCCCTCAAATAGTCCCTCTGACTTGAATGACTTGATTTCTGAGACTCCAACCGGTAGATAACTTCTTTGAGTTAAATATTTATAGGCCCCAAATAATGTAATGTTCTTAATACCTACATTAGTTCTTGCTACTGAGTAGTCAGTTAGTTATTTGGAAAGACATGTAGCAAGACCAAAACAGTAGGTTTCAGTGTTAGGGAGGGTGTTAGGACATGTTCAAGGCCAGTGTTGATCCCCTAGAGCAGGTAGAAAGTCATCTGGGGGTGGGAGGCTTAGGGAAGCTAGGTTTAAATCACTGGTATCTAGGAGAGGGAAGGGTTATCTATGGGAAAGAAGATAACCAAAAAGAAACACAGAAATTTTGCTGGTAGCTGTTTCTACTATGAAAAAAAGTTTGAAGTACTCTTGGCTTTTAAAAACCAATTTATCTGTATGCTGTATTCTTAGCTTATCTTTGCATTTTTTCTTTAGTTAGATAATTTGGTAAATAAAGTATTTATGATAACAGTATAAAACAAATTCTAAAACAAATGGGAACACTTTACATTATTGACTTTATATTTTTAGTGATAAAAAGATTTTGACCCTACCTTCACATGGTACAAAGTAAACACAAAATTTAATGATACTTAAAAAGTATATGTAGCTAAAATTATATAACTCGAATTTGAAATTTGAGTTGGGCAGTGGTGGTACATGCCTGTAATCCTAGTTCTTGGGAGGCTGAGACAGAGGCTCATGACCAGCCTCAGTCACTTAGTGAGACCTTGTTTCAAAATAAAAATAGCAATAAAAATAAAATTAAAATAGGGCTGTGGTGTGGCTCAGAGGTAAAATGTCCCTGGGTTCAACCTTCAGTACCAAAAGAAAAAAAAAAGAAAATGAAATTTGATTTAAAAATGTTAAAACTGGAAACATGTAAAATATGTCAGGAGACCTGTAGGCGGTCTAGAAGTTGGAAGCATGAATAGACAAATTAGAAGGTACATTTTGAATATGGATTAAGAATGGATTGGTTGTGGGCTGGGGATGTAGCTCAGTGGCAGAGTGCATGTTTTAGCATGTGCAAAGCTCTGAGTTCAGTCCTCTGTACTGTCAACAACAACAACAAAAAAGTGCTTTCTCTTTAGAGAGGCAGAAAAAATTGTATGTTGATTTTTCAATGTGTGATATTAAGAAAATATGCACAACAATATACGGTGCTAAGTACTTCTTAGAATTAAAAGCCTACAGTGGGAACCATGTCTGTGGGTGTTACAGATGTGTGCTTCGTGAGCTTTGTGTTGAGTGTTGGTTGCTCATTTGTAGGGCACCCTTGCAGAGAGGATTCGTGCAGGTGGGGCTGGAGTTCCTGCATTTTACACCAGCACAGGGTACGGGACCCTGGTACAAGAAGGAGGAGCACCCATCAAATACAACACAGATGGCAGCATCGCCATCGCCAGTAAGCCACGGGAGGTAAGCACTTCATCCAGATAGCCCCTGGGGATCCCATACAAAAAGGGAAATTTCACCCATTCTCATTGGGTAAATTCACCCAATGAAAAAATGAGAAAAAAACACTCATTCATTCTCATAAATATACTAGGTGAGATTGCTAGCTAGGCCTGGGCATCTGTTAGTAATTAAATCACATAGAAAATAGAATGAATATGAAGAAAAGAAACTGTGATCCATGTATAAATGTACTATTCAAGAGTAGTTACCTGATCTTATATCAGGTTTGAATGAACTTAGGAATGTTTATAATTGCTGATTATATTTATATGTAAAGTAGAAAGGTTGTTTGATATGTATGGGTCCATGCTCAGCCTGTCCTAATGTGAATAAAAGAAGGAAAAACAAAGGAAATCATAAGTTTGTCTGAAATCTTGAAAAGTAGAGGACAGTTATAATTATATGACGTGATAAATAAAGAGTTCATATTATCACCTTTATATTTTAGGTCTTGGATGCACATGAGCTTTTCATTGACTAACCCAGATTTATTCAAAATGCTGAGAAGGATGGGTTATCTTGTTTTATGTGTGTGTGTGTGTGTGTGTGTGTGTGTGTGTGTTACTAGAGATTGAACCCAAGGGCATTCTACCTCCAAGTTATACCCCCAGCCCTATTTTAATTTTATTTTGGTTGATGAGAGTCTCACTAATTGCTGAGGCTGTCCTCCAACCTGTGATCCTCCTGTCTCAGCAGCCTCCCAAGTACTAGGATTACAGGCATGTAACACTGCTCCTGGCTTTTAAGATGGGCTATCTTTATAATAGGTAATTTCAATTATATATTAGAGAAGAGTAGATCTCTAGATAGAGGTACTTGAAATACTCAGGTTTACAATAATTTTAAAAATTACCCAGGTCAATCTTTTTTTTTTTTTTTCGGTACTGGGGATTGAACTCAGGCATTCTACCTCCAAGCTATATCCCAGCCCTATTTTTATTTTTATTTTTTTTTCGGTACTGGGGATTGAACTCAGGGACATTCTACCTCTGAGCTCTACCCCCAGCCCTATTTTTTATTCTTTAATTTGAAACCGAGTCTCACTAAGTTGCGGAGTGCCTCACTAGGTAGCTGAGGCTGGCCGCGAACCCAGATCCTCCGGTCTCAGCCTCCCGAATGCTGGGATTACAAGTGTGCACTATTTTTTATTCTTTATTTTGAAACAGGGTCTCACTAAGTTGCGGAGTGCTTCACTAGGTAGCTGAGGCTGGCCGCGAACCCAGATCCTCCGGTCTCAGCCTCCCGAATGCTGGGATTACAAGTGTGCACTATTTTTTATTCTTTATTTTGAAACAGGGTCTCACTAAGTTGCGGAGTGCTTCACTAGGTAGCTGAGGCTGGCCGTGAACCTGGATCCTCCGGTCTCAGCCTCCCAAATGCTGGGATTACAAGTGTGCACCACCACGCCCGGCCCAGGTCAATCTTTTATTGCCATATTTTTTAGTGTGTTCCCATTCTCCTTTTCCACATGGTTCAAGGAAGGTAACTAGGGGTTTCAGAATTGCTGAACTTCTATCTCTAGGGAAGTGAAGGTAGTAACTGAAGGGATCGTTTACCATTTTTGTACATGTAGGGATGCTGGCTCTGTTCGATCTGTGCTGGAGGAGGACAAGCAGTCATTGACCGTGCCCCTCTCTCTGCTCACCTTCCATCTGGACTTGCCCTTTCTACTGAGGGGGACCTATACTATTCAAAGCTTTCTTTAACATATTCTTCATATGCAGTCTTTTTTTTTTTTTCTTTACTGCCTAATTAGGTTTTAAAAATTTCTAGATAAAATAAAAAAACAGGAGCCTAACTATTAAAATAAATCTTAGTGACTAGGAATAGAATCACCATCTAACCCAGCTATACCACACCTCGATATCTTTCCAGAACAATTACAATCAGAATGTTGTAGTGATACTTGCATCTCCACATGTATAGCAGCGCAATTCACAAGAGCGAAATTTTGGGACCAACCTAGTTATCTGTCAACAGATGAATAGATAATGAAAATGTGGCAAATGTAGACAATGGAATTTTACTCAGCCATGAAGAAAAACAAAATTGTGTCATTTGCAGGAAAATGGATGAAACTAGAGAATATTATGCTAAGTGAGATCAGCCAGTTACAGAAGGTCAAGGGTCGTATGTTTTCCTGCATGTGTGGAAGCTTGAGAGGAAATAGGAAGCAAAAGGGACTTTATGTAGAACTGATGAAAGAAACTCTTCCATTGATGCTATCAATGTTAATGTCAATATCATGTATGGGGAGAGGGAGTGGGGTAGGAGTTGTGGAGAAGCTTACCCAGTGCTGTGTGCGTGTATGTTCCTGTCCCTCTGAACTTCATTATTGTGTGAGATTACCATGCACCAGTAAAGTGTATTAGAAAGAAAAAAAGGAGACTTTAGATGATTGAGGAGAGAGACCAGTAGGATAATGAAAGGAGGTTGGAAAGAGAGGCAGGGAGGGGAAAAAGGAGAGCTGATGAAGGAGACAGTTCAAATAATGTTATGTCTGCTGTGCATGGTGGTGCATGCCTGTAATCCCAGTACTTGGGAGGCTGAGACAGGAGGATCACAGGTTCAAGACCAGCCTCAACAACTTGGCTGGTCTTTCAGTCTTCCATCTCCCAAATACTGGCATTACCGGCGTGCGCCACCATGCCTGGCTATGTGTGTTCATGCTAATAAAATCTTCATTCATCACTTCTTCCCTAATTTCATTAATATTTTCTAGCAAGAAACTGGGATACTATATTTAAAGAAGTTTTTTTTAAGAAAGTATTTATTTATTTATTTATTTTTTAGCACTTGGTGAACTTTCCCCAGTCTCCTCCCACCCCCCCTTCCGCATGCAGTATATTGAAATTGACATTGGTATTCTCACATATTAATAGTAATATTAGTCAATGGAGGTGATTCCTTCATTGATCTTCCCTCTACCCCCTAACTCCCAACTTCCCCTAGTCCACCTCCCTGACTCCACTAGTTTCTTCACTAGTATCTGAAGTCCCTGTGACTCCTGCATGTGAGAGAAAACATGATCCATCACTTTCTATTGAAGCCTTCTTTAAACTGCACCGAGTCGGATATTCCACTAGGGGGTGCAGTAGGAATGAGATTGAAGCTCAGCTCCACAGAGCTGCGGCCTGCGGAGCCAGGCTGCTAGCTATGGAATACTTACATGGTAGTTGTTTTCACCCTCTTTTGTTTTAATTCCCAGAGACAAATCCTCAAAAAGAAAAAGGGAACATAATGCCACAGTAGAGATTTGCTTTA
This sequence comes from Graphiurus murinus, assembly GCA_004027655.1. Taxonomy (NCBI): domain Eukaryota; kingdom Metazoa; phylum Chordata; class Mammalia; order Rodentia; family Gliridae; genus Graphiurus; species Graphiurus murinus. The sequence goes on along the minus strand of PVLC010007480.1, from coordinate 20,500 downwards.
TTTTCTTCTTCTCCCAAATTCATAGTAGAATTAAAAGGCAAAACACAAACAAAAATTAATAGCATTTCAAGAGATTGGTAGTGATGGGAGAGAAGTAATAAGATAAAATGTAACATTTATCCTTGTACTTGGGAGGCTGAGACAGGAGGATCCAGGTTCATTGCTAGCCTCAGCTACTTAGTGAGGTCCTCTGCAACTTAGTGAGACCCTGTTTCAAAATAGAGAATAAAAAATAGGACTGGGGATGTAGCTCGGAGGTAGAATGCCCCTGGATTCAACCCTTAGTACCTCAAAAAAAAAAAAAAAGTAACCTTTATAGTAGCAACAGAAACTATGAGGTGCCTATGCATAAACCTAAGAAAAATGTACTGAGCTTTTATGGAGAGAATTAAGAAATCATTGAAGGAGGCAAACAAAACCTTCAGAAAAAGGAGGAATATATTATGCTCACGGGTGGGAAGATGTTGATGTCAAACTAACTAGTTCTCTTCAAACTAATTTACTAATTTTGTGAACCCCAAGTAAAATCTCAGCACGTGACTATAGATCACAGATTCACAAGAATAGATGAATGAATATTTTTAAGTATTTCATATACAAAAACAATACATAGGGCATTTTATTTCACTATTTAGTAAGTATTTTCTATTTTTTTAATGCAGCATGTGTAAACGACACACACAAATAATAAAATGACTATCAACACGTCTGTCCCTAAGGCCTGTAGATCTTTTAGTTCCTCACATGCAGCAGGCTTTGTCATTGCTGAGCCTTCATATATGCTGTACTGTCTGCTGTCCCTTGACCATTTTGACAAAGTCTTAGTTGCCTAATGCTACTTAAGAAGCCTCTTGAGATTTCTCTCCCTGTGAGAAATCCTCCCTCGCCAGTCTTGTGTCCCTGGTGTACACCTCTGTCAGAGCTCATATCACAATCAACAACGACCTGTACGAGTGCCTTGATGGTGCCTTCTTCGTCTCCTTTAGGTGCGGGAGTTTAATGGCCAGAACTTTATTTTGGAGGAAGCGATTACAGGGGATTTTGCTTTGGTGAAGGCCTGGAAAGCCGATCGAGCAGGGAATGTGATTTTCAGGTACTGTGATGGTTTTAAAAAAATATATATATTACACATGTCAACAACTCTATATTTTCTAAATTATGATTATAGAAAAGTACCATAGTGAGTTTTCTGCTTACACATTTATTTTAAAAAATGACTTGCATTTATACATATCCATGCATATATGGACCTGTGTAAGTTCATGCAGGGCTGTGCCATGCCGCCTGGCTGGCATGATGTGCTTGTGGGAGTCTTGATGACTGACATCAGTGTTGCACTGCCTGTAAATTAAATATTTGGATCTATGTGCCTTTGTACATAAGCACAAGCAGTTATTTCCTCCCTGTGTATTTTAGTTATGTTCTTAGAACACATGGCAACAGCGCACAATTTTAATTTTGATGTTGTTATTTACACACATTGTCTTCAAATGTGAAAATCACTTTGATACTCCAGGAAGATATTGCTAATAATAATTTAGATCAGTTCTTTCTCAGTCGTATTGGTGTCTCCCAGGACATGCTTATAAGTTTCTCTCTAAAATGTTGACTATCCTTGATAATGTTGAACGTTGATTTTCATTATCTGGATAGCCCGAGGCTTAGTGGATTTTAGCATTCTTTGGTTACCCTGAGCACACTGAATTATAAGTATTTAGTGTCCTGGATCTATAGCATATACAGTTGTGTTTTGACAATTGTGCCACCTTTGACTATACACAGAAGAGTTTTTTCAAAGTGTGTGTTCTTTAAGACCACACCTATGGAGTTATAGGAATTATTTTCTTACAATGTTGTCATTTGCTGCTTTTAATTAGCTTTTTTTAAAAAAATTCTGAGTTTTGTTGCAATCATAGTTAAATTCTCAATGGCACTTTCTTGTTTTTTATTATTTCTGAAGAACTTAGGTGATATTAACACTTCTCGAATTCGGTCAGTTTTTTTTTTTTTTTTTTAAAGCAACTACTACTTTTGGCCATTACAGGACACATTTTACATCATGTCTACTATATTTGACACATTGTCTTAATGTTTGCAAAGCTTAGTTGCTTTTGTGTATATGTGTGTGTGGGGGAGAGGTACTGGGGATTGAACAGAGATGCATTTTACCTCTGAGCTACACCCCAGCCCTATTTTTTAATTTTGAAATAGAGCCACTAAGTTTTGGAGTACCTTGCTAAGTTGCTAAGGATAGCCTCAAACTTGCAATCCTCCTGTCTCAACCTCCCAAGTACTAGAATTAAAAGTATGAGTCACCATGCCCGTCTGCTTAGTTGCTTTTTAAAAAAGATGGATGGAATTGTATAGTAGTAGTGAATGGAAGTAAGTTATTTTTCAATATTTCCATGAGTATATCCCTTGCCTGGTTCAGGTGTTTAGCCTGCAGAAGGGCAATTCTAAGCACTGACTCTGTACTGATGTGTTATTGAGCTCTGATGTGAATGAAAGCTCTTATCACTAATAGTTAGGCAGCCTGGATACTTAAGATAAAGAGTTTCTTTACATGTAGTGGGAGGGCAGGCACAGGCACAGAGGTCTGTTAAGCCATTTCTAAGGTGGAAGAGCCCTGGACTCCTTCACCTCTGGCCACCCTGTCCTTGAAGCTTTTTGGTGTGACTGAATCTAACCCGGTGCCTTGTACAAGTTCACAAGGACTCACTCCTCTCTCCAGTACACTCCTTATCTTTGGATATGAGCAGAACAAACATTGGTTATCTAAAAGACCATGCTGTGATTGATTTCCCTCCATTTGAAAAGTTGATTATCCTTAAAGAAATTCTTCTGTTGATATATATTCATAGAAACAAAAATGCATTTAAAATTTTATGGTTAGGGAAGTGTGTTAATTGAGGAACTGGGGGATGCACAACCATCAGCAAAATCGACACTTTCTTGAAATTTTTACACATAAAGTGAGGTGGGTGTTGTACTTTCAAAAATCTCGTCAGAAAACTGTTCTCTAGAATGATCTTTATAGGTGAATCACCAGTTACCAATGAATATTTCATTTAATTTTAGCAATAGGTTTCTCTTTAATAGAGAATGTAATCACTATACCTGTTCATATGAAGCACTTACTACTTTTCCTTTCTTAAGTATTCTAATGACAGCAAATTTAGTGACATTTAATTATAGAAACAAAGTAGCATCTCTGTTAAAAGATGAAGAGAAATTTGTTTCAAATAGAGTAGATTTATTAATATCCATTTTATTTTTATTATAAGCTACCTGTTGAACATAAAAAATTGTCCTTCCACTCAACCACTTAAAAAGAAAACTATTGAATGAAGTACTCATCATATTTTTAAGTTTGTAAAATTTCATTTATGGAAAATGTGATATACTCTTTAAAGTGATTCATAATCTTAGTTAATAGAAATTCCTTTAATTTACAATATTTTTAATTTTGAAAGACATGCTTCTTATTTTTGGTCTTCTCTCTCCACTTCCTTATTTCCCCCATGTCTAATATAGGAAAAGTGCAAGGAATTTCAACCTGCCAATGTGCAAAGCTGCAGACATCACGGTGGTAGAGGTAAGAAGAGAGAAGCTTTTTTCTCAAAGCCAGTTTTTTAAACTTGATATTATATATTCAAGAATAAGTGTAACATGCCATTGCTTTCTGGAGGACAAACAATATAGCCTTTTTGTTTTGGATATGGAAGGATTCTGTTTGGTCATCTATTGACCAAAACATTATTATGTAGCTTATGACTGTATAGAATTCTTGGAAAATAGTAAGTTATATCAGGAGAAGTTTATTTTCTTACTGAGGTTGATACTGTAAATTCTTGTCCCCCTCCTCCTCCTCCTCCTCTTCTTTCTCCTCCTCCTTCTTTTGTGTGTATGTGGTACTGGGGTTGGAACCCAGGGCCTCATACATACTAGGCAAGTACTCTATCTCTGAGCCACATCCCCACCCCTGATCCTATGCATTCTTTAAGGGAGGAGGGCAGTACAAATAATTTCTTTGACATGGTTCCATTTGGAACACTTGAATTCAGGCACCAGCTGGACTCCTTTGGGCATCTCAGGGTTTGGGGGAGGATTGAACACTTCTACGGTAAGGCTCTGGGATGGAAATAGGTGTTTATACCAAAACCCGGTCATTTGAGGCATACATATTTGAACTCCAAAAGAGACTTCAAAGTTATTCTCAATTTGTGGCTTTGAGGATCACCTTGGAACCAAATGTTCATGGGAGTTTGAGATAGGTTTCCTCTGGGAGGGCTTTCTAGGAACCCACTTTGAGATCTGGAAATCAGAATGTATGTTTCTGCTTTTTCTCATGATGGTAGTGATGTATGTGGCCACTTTAGATTCATCCATATAGTTGGCCAACTTGATTTTCGATGCAGGTAGTTCAGGGGCATTTTTGAAACAGTCAAGTGTTAAACTTTATTTCCCGTCTCAGAAAGTGAAGTGCACTATTTTTACAGTAGTGGGGGATGTGGTATATTCATCCTGGGCATGGTGGTTTCTTATGCAATGGCTATAGTGTTTTTTCTGCATCAAAAATGGATAACGTGGTTTACTCTCTCTATGTAATCTGTTTCTTACTTATTGAATTATTTTAATGACCTGTCTATGGCACATATCTGTAGCATCACTGAAGAAAGACTATTATATAGCTTAAAATATGTACTTCTGTAAAACTACCAGAAACTGACATTTCTTCCCTACGAATAGAGGACCATTATGCATTATCCTGGGTGAAGTTCTATATAAAATTTTTCTTATTATAATCTGATTCTTTTCCACCGCTCTTCTTATAAGAGCAAAACATGACTTTTTAGTATCTAAGTGTCATTGTAGTTACTAGAAAAGAGAGATTCTCTTTTGGCATAAGGGGAGAGGAAATTCTTTAACTGTACCAGCAAATATAATAAAGGCTACCCCTCTTTGTCTTAGAATAGACATCTCTCATTTTGTCAGCATTCTATCCTGGTGGGCCCAGACCCACATTAGGATCTCTTACGATACCAGGCAGTGGACAGCCATTCCTAATACAGGAATTGGACTGTACCAACCAATTTGGTAGCCACTAGCTACATGTGACTTTTAAAAGCTGAATTAATTAAAATACATTGCCATACAAATTTATTTCCTCAGTCATACTAGTCATAGTACAAGGGCTCACTAGCCACATGTGGCTAATATCTGCTAATCAGCATAAAGACAGAACATTATTATCATTGCAGGAAGTTTTATTAGACAGAACTGGAATCAAAGAAGATGAAATACAGATGCCATTCTAATGTAGGAACTTAAGAAACAGGTATTTAGGCAATGGGATTATTGTAAGTCTACCTTCTCTGCATCCTCCTAGTAGAAGGGGAGTTGTGCTCTCAAAAGTGGAAAATGATTTGGATTTGGGATGGTGCCTAGCTCAGACATATTCTGACATGGAAACTCTATTTTGAGTTTGCAACTTTTGTATTATTCTGCGTGTAGCATACCCTGGACCTCTGCTCCTTTGCTCTGTGCACTCCATGACCTGCATTGGCCTCCAGGTTTCTATGACCCCATCAAGCCCCATCCTGTTCTATTTTATAGTGGTCTCAGTGGGATGTATGATTATGAGCTGGTCTGAAGTGTAGTATTCAAAAGGAATCTTAGCTGAAGATGGTAGCTCACACCTGTAATCCCAATACTTGGGAGGCTGAGACAGAGCATGGTAGGTTCATGGCCAGCCTCAACAACTTAATGAGGCCCTCTGCAACTCAGTGAGACCCCATTTCAAAATAAAAAATAAAAAAAAAGTAAAAGAATCTTATGATTATTACCTGTATATTCTGGATGCTAAATGTTAACAATAATGATAGCTATCATTCGACAATAATTTATTATGTATAAGTCAGTGCTGATTCTTTATGTGCATTATTATTATTATTATTATTATTATTATTATTATTATTATTATTTGCAGTACTGGGGATTGAACTCAGGGGCATTCTACCTTCGAGCTACACCCCCAGCCCTATTTTTCATTCTTTATTTTGAAACAGGGTCTCACTAAGTTGCGGAGTGCCTCTCTAGGTAGCTGAGGCTGGCCGTGAACCCGGATCCTCCGGTCTCAGCCTCGCAAATGCTGGGATTACAAGCATGCGTCACCACGCCCAGCTTGTGCATTATTATTTTTTAATTCGCACCGTAGTTCTGAGATGAACCATAGTTATCCGTATTTTATGGATGAGAACTTTAAGAGATTAAGTTGTGTACCTGATGTCACACAGCTGGGTAGAGCCACAGTAGAGCCACTAGAAAACCGATTGCACAGTCTCTGTACTTTTCTATTGTGTTATGAAATACTTCAAATTATTATAAATCAATAATGCTTCAAATGCTTGAAAACTATTGAACCTCCAGAGGTGTAGTGCATTTCAGTGCTATTAGAATTAAGCAGATGTGGAGGTTGTTTTTCTTTCTTTCTTTTGATACTATGGATTGAAACCATCTACCTCCAAGCTACACCCCAGTCTTACTTTCTAGTTTTTATTTTGAAACAGGGTCTTACTAAGTTGTTGAGGCTGACCTCGAACCTGCATCTTTCTGTCTCAACCTCCCAAGTACTGGGGGTATAGGCATGTACCACTATGCCTGGCAGATACAAGTTTTTTTGTTCAACCTCTTTCTTTATCCACACCCTTCTTTGCCACTTATTCTGATTATACTCCACCCCCATCAGTACCATCTAATTTAGAGATGGCTTTGAGAAATTGTCCTGTGATCAGTTGCCCTATGGATTCTTTCAGTCTTTCTCTTGGACTCTGTTTATTCTATTGAGTGGCCTTGATCCTACAGTGTTTCACTTGGTGATTGTCTGCCCTACTATGGCAGTACCTTAAGCAGTGGGAATGAGCACATTGATTTTATGTTTTAGACAAAGACACTTTAGAACTCTTTGCTTATCTCCTTTCTCTTATGGATGAGGAAACACAGGACTTTTGGGTAGCAACATGTGAGGTTCAGCCTATCTCTGAAAGTTCCTCACCACCATCGTCACTTCACAGGGCTCCGTCTTCCCAACCAAATTGAGTTCTAATTTGAGTTTTAAGGAAGACAGAACTATAAGTGTCTAAAAAGTTAATGATGATTCCCCTTATTATCTTTAATTTCTTTGGGACTTAGATGCAGGATGACAAAGGAGCATACAAACCACCAATTGCTTTTTTTTCTATTTCTTTTAAAATTATAGAGTAATGAATTTACAATAAGTGGTTTAATGAAGAAGAGAACATCAAATCTGGCTTTAATTTCAATTATTTCTAGAGTCTAAAGTGGAGAATAGTACTCCTTTTTTGGATGAGTTTTCTGTTTCTGATGTGTAGTAAATAAACTTATGACTTTTATGAGACCACAGAGGTGACCCTTGATGCTTGTTTCTAGCAAAACCCATATGAATATTATACTTCTGTTTCTCGAGACCTGCAGCCACTTGCACACTTCTTCACAGAGTTGTGATGTAGTCAGTGCTGGTTGTATCTTTCACCCCCTCTGAAATGGGTAGTTACTTGGGAAAAATAGTACAAGTGGGTGCACATATTGGAACACATGCCAGAAAGATGTTTCTCTTTTTAGCCCAGACAGTGTTATTTCCGGACCTTCCTCTCTTTGAATGGGTGAAGTCTTCCCTAATAAAGTTTACAAGTTTAAGAGCAAAACCAGCCAAGAAAGGCTCCTGGGTGTTGCATTACATGTGTATAATGAGGATCAGCAAGGGCTGCTGTGTCCTCCGAAGAGAACTCATTTGGCTCTTTCTCAGGAGGAGTCTTGTTAACCTTTCAAATACCCATGACCTCCTCTGCTAGTGTCTTGCATGCACAGCCCAGCATACTGGGTTTGTTTGGTGAGTGGCTTGCTTCTATTTTATATTTGTTTTTGAAGAAGCTTATAATAGAAAACCTAGGAGGAGGGCCAGGAGTGCTTCACCAGGAGACTGTTGATGTATTGTCTCCTGGAAGCAGCCCGGTGCACGTGTTGTCAGAAAAGGTCGTCTGACTCAGCCACTGAAGGCTGCTGAGGCTGCCTGGAACCGAAATAACCTAGCTGGTTTATTTTTCTTTGGACCATCAGGCTTGTGCCCTGGCTGGTGTCAGCAAAGGTTTACACAAAGACCCTTCTACTATTTTAGTTAAGTTCAGCTTTTAGTTAAAATAAGTATGTTCATTATCATGACTTAAAATTGTTTTTATCATATAGTATTTATATTATGGCATATTGCTATAATTGCCTATTTGTTTATATTACATGATGTTTGATACACACAGGTTTTATATGCATGTAGCCTGTATGGTTTATGAAACAAAACACATCAAACCCACTTCATGTATGAACTAGAGCCTGCATCCTCTTCTGAGATGAACACTACCAGGATCATTGTGTTTATCACTTTTTTTTTTTTTTTTTAAATCTTGGTCATTAGGTCTGGGAACATGGAAAATTCTTTTCCAAAGTGGTAGCTTAAGACTTTCTGTTATATTTACGAGAGCCAGGCTTTGGGAACTGTGACTTCTATGTTCTGTACCAATGTCTGGCACATTCTATCTCTCATTAGGAGATTAATTTGAGGAAAGGATTAAGGGACATCTGCCATCCTCCCAAGAAGACATGTGGTTTCTGGTTAGTAAGTGAGGAAAGGAGAAGGTTGCAGTGTGAATACTACTGCAAATTTTTGTTTTAACTATTTATTATGAAGGATTATCAATGTCTACTGTAGGCAGATGAGTATATCCTGAGTACAACATCCAGCTCCAGTGACTGTCAACCCAGGGTCACTCTTGTCTCATCCTCTCCTTCTCCCTCTACTTGTGTTATTTTGCAACATGTATGTTATATCTTGGTGACATTATATTACATCTCGGTGATATTTTAACGGAAGTTTACTGACACTTAGAAATGCTAGTGTGCCAGGCATTTTTTGGGGGTTCGGAGATACAATAGTGAACACAATGGAGAAAAATCTCTGCCCTCATGGAACTTTCACTCAGATGGTCCAGAAAGAAAACAATAAGTTAGTAAAATACACAGTATACTGGATATTGTTATATGTTAAGGAGAAAGAAAACAAAGCATGGAAAAGAACATAAAATGCCAAGAAAAGAAATTTAGATTTTAGATAAGGTGGTCAGTTTAACCTTGTTGAGATGACTTCTGAGTAAGAATTCAAGCAAGTGAGGCTTGGTCTTCAGCTCACCGAGGGTGCCTTCGGGAGGGCAGAGGACTGGCAGGGGCAGAGGCTTAGCACTAGCTTTCCCAGCAGGTCTGTGGAATAAGGGTGGCATGCTTTCTTTTCCTCAGGATAAGGGGGTTAGCTGCAGAGTCTTTCATGAGAGTAACATTCTTGAGAGTAATAGTAATATTTTCTTTATGGCTATATGAAATATGATTTTTTATTCTCAGGGCATTTTATAATAGTTCCCAAGAAATTATTAGGCCTTGCTATGGTTTGTATGGGGTCAGTCCCCTAAAGATTCGTGTGTTGTAAGCTTGGTCCCCAGTGTGGCAGTTATTAACAGGTGGTGGGGCCTTTAAGAGGTAGGGCCTAGTGGGAAGTGGTTGAGTTTATGGGAGCACTGCCCTTGAAAGGGATTAATGCTGGTTTCTCCCTCATCGAGTGAGTTAGTTATTAGAAAGTGGTTTGCCAGCCGGGCGTGGTGGCGCACGCTTGTAATCCCAGCATTCGGGAGGCTGAGACCGGAGGATCCGGGTTCGCGGCCAGCCTCAGCTACCTAAGTGAGGCACTCCGCAACTTAGTGAGACCCGGTTTCAAAATAAGGAATAAAAAATAGGGCTGGGGGTATAGCTCGGAGGTAGAATGCCCCGGAGTTCAACCCCCAGTAC